>SKCR01032197.1:0-85028 GCA_019454045.1 Zanthoxylum bungeanum | reverse complement strand
AGAAGTGACAATAGATCCTGATTTATGACAATTTTAATTTGTTGGAGAAAAAAAAATTGAAGAGAATTATGGGATTATAGATGGTTTATCGTTAATTTTTTTGACTACAAGAACCGTGTGGTTAATTATGGGATTATAGATGGATTATATTGGGGTATTAGTACAAAATTAAGGACATGATGTATAGTATTATGGAAAAAAAAAATTAGGAATCCAAAAAATTTGATTTCTATATTAACATATGAAATCGAAAATCGGCCGATTAATTAACCAAATTTACTAAAAAATTATTGTGATTTAAAACTATCAAAATAAATTGAATCAAATCACTTAAATAATAATTTACGATTAAACACTGATTAATCAACTAAAATATCAGAGTCTACACCAAATTCAAAAGTATGCACGCTTTTAAATCCTGGAATCTTCAACTTTTACCGGCTTCAAACAGAGGTAATGTGGAGATATTGTGATGACTTTGTAGTGGTCACTTGTATATATCCAAACCATAATTAATTATGATTTAATTATTTAATTAATAAAAAAAATTATGATCAATTTTTTTTAAAAAAATTATTAATTACTATGAGATGAATCTCAGTGTTATGTTGTTAATCTGAATGGTCTTGTCAGCCTCAAGTTTGGAGCTTAGCCCGGTGTCACGGTCTTAGTGCAAGGTTAGTATGTTCGGACACTTTATAAAGGAGCTTATGTTTTGGGATATCAGATCAAGCTCGTTCAAGGTCTTATGAGAGATATATTTGATCATGAACGAGCTTGATCTGATATCCCGAAACATGAGCTCCTTTATAAAGTATCCAAACATACTAGCCTTACATTAGGATCGTGACACCTGACAAGCCACGAGGGGGAAAAATCATCACTCATCCTTACGTGAAGTTATATGCAGTGCGGAACCAAACACGAATTTAATAATATAAAAAACTTCATCTATTGTAAAATGCATAAATAAAAAGAATGAAATTAAATAAAAGTAAAATTTACAATAAACTTCTCCAAGATTTTTTTGGATTGGGAGATTGATTTATTTTATTCATTATTTTCTTTTCAAACAGGGAGAATGCTTTATTTATATAGTGATTGATTGTTAATTTACTATTGTAGTATATATTTTTCTTTAAAAAAATATAAGAGAATGGATAAAGTCAAATTTATTTTTAATTTTTAATTTCCTTACCTCTTGAAGATACCCCTAGGTGGACAATTTACTCTATAACATAATACGGGGAATGTGCTTCAAGGGGCGTGGCTTAATAGTAAAAAATTTAAAATTTGATTGTCAAGTTATGAGTTTGAGTTAAGAGATACATTTCTTGTAAAAATCTAGGACAATCGAAGATTTTACATACTTTATTTAAACCTGACTCTAGTGATTTGGTAATAGGGTTTTCAACGTTAATAATAATAATAATTAAGAATAGTTTATTAAGGTTTAAGGAAGTGGAAGTGTATAAAGAAGAAATAAAGAAGAAATGCTTTTAAACGACAAATCGTCTGTAAGTCCAACAATCAAATGGTATGTCGTCGATATATACTACGGTTGTAGGCGATTAGTCGTCCAGATGTTGTTTGTTAATTATATTGCATCATAACTCTTTTTTTTCTTCTTCTATCAAAAGTCAATAAAAATAAGTCAATATCGAATACCCAATCAAGAGGTGCATAATATATATATATATATATATATATATATATATATATATATATATATATATATATATATAAGAATTTGATCACGTTTATATTTTATGTTTGACCAAAATTCTCATTAAGCTTATCCTAAATTGCATGCACACGCATAAAAGTCCTAAATACTTTTGTTAAATGAACTTGTTCATATCTACAATAAATCCGAATGTGAAGGATTAGGCTAGCTTGGCCATTGGCCTTTCATAAAGTGACGAAGCTGATAACATTAAAAAAAAATAAAAAAAGAATAAAACTTTGAATAATATGATTTTATTGAACGAAAGATGAAAAAACTTTCCAATGAAGCAATAATCAAAGAATTCAAGTTGCCATAGGTTTTATTGTTAGGGATATGCCCTAAAATCAATCGTGTTGTACGGTTTAAGTGTATTATTCTTATGTAAATATAATATTCTAATTAGTCGTAAATTAGTTTATAATTCTATAATATTTTACATATATTCAGTTACTATCATATACTTTATGAAAAATATAATCATGTGATGTATTCAGTATCGATACTTTATCTGCAAATGGTTGTAGATAGAGTTTCGATTTAAATATATCTGATCATGTTCTTGATTGAGGTGATGTTATCTGAGCATATGGACTTTGACTCACTCTTGACTCAGGTACGCTCCAAGCCGATCTCAACATCTAAAAATGACTCTATTTTATAGTCTATTTCTCTTTCAGTTATCTTCTCTGTCAAAGCATTGGATTTTTAGGTGTATTGGAATGTTTGGAGAAAATTGGAAGTGTTTAGAATTAAATTTAATGCAAAAATACTCTATATCAATATTTTACATAGGGCAGCGTCGCGACACTGATCTCTGGCGTCGTAACACTCAACTCTCAGAGCTGCAGGCGTCGTGATGCTAATTTTTTGGCGTCGCGACTCCGAGCTCTCGCAGATTGGGTGTTGCGACTCCAAAAACTGTGTGTCACGACGCGCTGAGAGCTGTTGCCTAAAAGTGCTAAAATTTCATTTTCTTCGTGAACCATGTTGAAGATATCCTGACCCACCATATCCCAAGTTTTTTTGAAAAATAAAATAAAATTAAATCCATCAATATCAGGAGCTTTAAATCTCTTGCATTCTCATAATATCGATTTTACTTATTCAGAAGGAAAAAAAAAATTTTCCAATGAAGCAATAATGATATGATGTTCATCAAAGAATTCAAGTTGCCATAGGTTTTATTGTTAGAGATATGTCCTAAAATCAATCATGTTGTACGATTCAAGTGTATTATTCTTATGTAAATATAATATTCTAATTAGTCGTAAATTAATTTACGATTAATATAATGATAATTCTATAACATTTTACATATGTTCAGTTACTATCATATAATTTATGAAAAATATAATCATGCGATGTATTCAGTGTCGATACTTTATCTGCAAATGGTTGTAGATAGAGTTTCGATTTAAATATATCTGATCATGCTCTTGATTGAGGTGATGTTATCTGAGCATATGGACTTTGACTCACTCTTGACTCAGGTACGCTCCAAGCCGATCTCAGCATCTAAAAATGACTCTATTCTATACTCTATTTCTCTTTCAGTTATCTTCTTTGTCAAAGCTTGTTCACATTTTCTATTCATGGGCAACAACTCTCCTGTGAGTTCTCTTTCATATGGAAGATTAAGGCTCCAAAAAAGGTCCAATGCTTTTGTTGGTTAATGCTTATTGGTAGAATCTATATCAAGGACCTTCTCCATGAAAGAGGAATTTTGGATTATAATTCTCTGATTATTTATTTATTTATTTATTTTTTTGTGATTGGAGCATGGAAACAATTAATCATATTCTCATCTCATGCCCATTTATTTGGAAAAATGTGGTCTTGGATTCTTAGTTGGTGGGGTGTTGATTGGATCTCTCAAGATTATATTGATTGAATCTCTGAATCTTTTGTATTATGAAAAAAATCATCAGATTTTATGGATATTTTATTCATGGTTATATTTTGGTGTATTTGATTCGAAACAAACCAACACATCTTTAACGGTAAACTTTCTGATCTTATCCAAACTTGTGAGAAGATTTTAGGTCTAATTTCTATGTTATTGTCTATCAAATATGAAGGTTTCTCTTTTTCCAATTTTGATTATTTTTATCTCCATCCTTAATTAAATCTCGGATCTCTATTGATTGATGATTTCTTGATGTTGTAATGCTGGAAATCCCATTATTGGTGAGTCTTTTTAATAATATTTTACCCCTCTTTATCCAAAAAATCGAATCACATTATTTTATTTCAAAATAATCTAGACTCTTTTTTAATCTGACGTGAGGACAAAATCCTCAAAGGATATGACATTGACACCTTTTTAATCAGCAAAGTCATATAATTATCCTAAATTAAAACAAAATTTGTATTAAATTAAAGTGAAGGTGTTCGTGTTTAGTGCAATGGTAAATTATTCACTGATACGTTTAGATAATGAGGCTTTTGAGTTTGCAAAGAAGTACACCACTGGGTAACAAACTTCAAGTGACCTGCAACATGCAACTCAAATAGGCTTATAAGCCCTATTCTTTTATTTCTGCATACGTGTGTGTATATAATAGATGACAAAATGAATCAATCAATCGATTTTGTATCGAATTCTAAACGAATCGAATTAAAATTAATATGATGGATTCGTATAATCATAATATCGGGATTCATATTCGATTCGTTTATTAAACGAATCGAATACGAATATTCGCTTAGTCATGATATTATTCAATAACATAATTTATTTATATTAATTCTTCATAAATATATACCTATATTTATTTACTAAAAATATCTTACCAATATTGACAATATTATTTTTCTATGATAATTAACTATAATTTCTCGAATCTTAATTGAATAATAACAATAATTAGTAAAATAAAATAATAAAACGAATCTTCAACGAATAAACGAATCAATGAGCTTAAATTCATATTCGATTCGTTTAATAAACGAATCGAATCGAGTTATTTATTAAACGAATCGATTTTTTCAAACTCGTATTTACTTTAAAAACGAATCGAATCGAACAAATAAACGAATTTTAACCCAAATTATCACCCCTAATATATAAATATCTCCGCAACAACTTTTATAATTGACCTGATATTATATTGCGGCTGCAGCTAAGATATATGACTTTTTCTATATATATTTACAAGTTTAAATGAAAAGTCTTAATTAATTAATATGCTTACCTACCGAGAGATGACGATTAATTTTCTTTGCTCGCATCGAACTTAAGTTGGGAAACTGATCATGAACTTTCTTGATTAATTGAACATAGGTTAAGAAATGATCATGAACTTTCTTGATTAATATTGACTTTTTCTCAACAATTTATTTTTGGTGATCCAATTACTTCATTCCGAAGGATGATTACAGAAAGAAAATCGAGCTGCTTTAATACATTTACATATAGAATCAAGAAAAAAAAAATAATAATACAAATTTGATCTAATTAACCAGCAATTGAATTCAACTGAAGAGGAGTAGGTGGATTTGTAGTTCTTCTTTTCCATAGATTCACTTCTTTTTTTGGCTGCAAAGCAACTCCATTAACAACTGCAATTGGAGCTGAAAATGGAATAATAAATTCATCTTCATCTTCATCTTGTTCTTGATCACTGTCTCCTCTTTTTTCATAAGAGTAATAAATCCCACGGTCAGTTTCCGGCGCAACCTGGTGAGCCGTCCAGTCAAAACTCGCAAAAGTTTCACGGCCACTGGCAAATCTCTTCATATGGCTTAAACACGGCGCCGTCTCCGGCAGTGGAGGCCTCTCATCACGATCAACAACTTGATGAGAAGATTTTCTTGCACCCGCTGCTGGTTTCGACATCGTAAATATTCTCTTGAGTATCGGTACACGTTTCTTGGGAGAAAATGGTTTACTATTATATTATTATTATTATTATTATTATAATCTTCTTTAGCTACTGAAAAACTTTTAGCTTTATCGAACTTTTTCTTGTGCTTGTGCTTGATCTGACCCATGCAAGAGATTTTTGGCGAAGTGGGTTCTTGATTTGCAACGCTTTGATCATTATTCTTCGAATTTCTTCGAGCTTCAATGGGTACTAATGACATAGAAGACGTCAAAGAACCTGAAAATCCTTTGCTCATATGAGTCTTGTGCCTGTTCATGTGATGATGATGATCTGATCTTTTATCTCTGCTTGGACTGTAAATAGGGTTTTGAAAGTTCACTGAAGCTTTTGGAAGCAGTTTCAAGATATTGTTATAAGCTTTTGCGTGTTTATGCTCCATGATGATGATGATGATGATGATGATGATGATGATGATGATCACTCTAAATACAAAAGCAAAGCTTTATATATATATATATGATTGAATCTGTTATCTGTATAATGTTTTGTGCTTTGAATTTGTCAAGAATGGAGGAGAATATGGTCAAAGCAAATAAAGCCATGCACCCACCATTATTTATTAAGACAGATTGTTTTTATTCAAGATGTAAGCTTCCGTGTGCTTTCACAATAATTTATTTTTGATATATGAGATATAATCTCGGAATTTAGATTCAATATTGAATTTGACTATGTAAATTTTTGTTTGAATCGTTGACAATTCCGCCGTAAAATCACTCATTCCGGATTTAAGCGGAACAAGTTAAATCATCGATTGTCTCAAGCTCTTATAATAAACGCAGTCCCTGAATTTGAATTTTGAATCCAGAACCTCAAGGTGACATCATGATGTACTTATTCAATAACTATCATTTATATTTTATAAAAAAACAAAAAAAAACTAAACACATCCATAATCCCACGGGATTAATTTTGAATAAATTAGTAAGTTGATGTTAATATACGATTATTATGTCAATTTATGAAGCTCAATCTAATCATCTGAGTTTACACGTGGCTTAAAATGGATAAAAACAAAAGATAATAATTAACATAAAGAGAAATAAACTATAGCCTAGAGGTATCCAATTCGCAAAAGGCTAACAGCTAACAGCCACACGGAAATTTTGTTTGACCAAATATCATAGCATAAATTAGAAACCTTGTAATTTCATAATATTTTGAGGCTTTATTATTATTATTGAATTTTGAATATTCTTAGATCACTTGTTTAACATTTTCAATAATAAAGACATTATTTGCCCATTCGTATCTAATTGGTCACCGACTCTTTTGAAATAGCCCAAATACCCTTTTACATAATGCATGTGTTGTCCCATGGGCGTGACTTGGTAATATAAGACTCAGGATCTCGACTTGAGATCCTGGATTCGAATTTAAAAAATATGTTTTTTGTAAGAGTTTGAGACAACATGAAGTTTTATCTGTTCCGCTTAAACCAAGAATGGGTGATTTAGCGGCGGGATTTTCAACAATTCCAAATAATAATAATAATGATTCATGTGTTATTATTACCCAATAAAGTATTTTGAAAATATAGAGAAATTTTTTAATATAATATAATTTAAATTTAATATGTCGAGGGGGCTAAATCCCAACGTGTGTGGTGGGTGGATATTATTCTTTTTCAAGGATAGATTTGAATCTATTACATTAAGTGCGTGTTTCATTGTTTTTAATATAGATGAGATAATTTTTTAATCCTAAAAAATTCTTTCAAATATTTTGGTGGTGTTTAATTATATTTTTTCTCTATCAGTAATAAAATTTGAGCTTTAAAGAGTATATATTGGAAATTTTTTATTATCTAAAATACCCTAATTATATTTTACAATATTATTTCATTTATTTAATAACATAATTTTTAAAAACTTGTATATTAAAATAATTTTATAATTTTTAATAAAAAATCTAACTAAATACCTAAAAAAAATTTATCGAATAAGAAACTTTATATGAAAAGTTATCATAAATGGAGCCTAAGGTAAATATCATGAGACTTCAGATGTCTTAATCAATAAATTTGAAATGCAATAATTTTATAAAAAATCATACATCAAGATTGATATGGAGAGGCTTTTAATATCTAATAATATCACAAGACCCGTAATTTATTTTTAAAGAAAATAACATGCGTGGTTGCTTGTCAACTGAAATATAAAATCTCCTTAATTTATTAATTTTGAAATTCAATCAAGAAATTAACGATTATTAATTAATTATGTATTGAATTTTATAATATAGGCGTTTTCCACATAACATGCTATAGGCCCCTTTTCTTTCATTTTCTCCGCAATTTAATAAATAATGACAGCAAAATAGTCATTTAAAATAATATAAATCTGAAAATGTGGATATCTTAAGTTTGAAAATTGAAACTTCGTGTTATTGTAAATCATTTCTTGATAATATTAATTAAATTTCAATGAATTTAGCTAAACTATGCAATTTTTTTTAATCTATTATAATCATCTAACTTCATTTTAGACCATCTGACTATTCTTATTCCTTCAAATGTTCCTCTCTCTCGGTCTCTCTTCCTCTTCCCTCTATCTTCTTCTCTCTCAAAGTCACAAAACATAAGTAATTAAAAGACGAAGAAAACGAAGAACAAGAGATATATGAAATTGAAGAAATAAATTCATTAGGCAATGAATATGTAGAATGATAGGGGATTAAATATGTAAGATTTTATTAAAATCGTAGGTAATAATAGAGCACACAAAGTGTTTGATAAAATATCAATCTTAAATGGGCGATACTATGGTTGTGCGACGGCACCCATCACACACCCGTCGCACACGAAAATGGTGTGCGATGGGTGCTGTCACACACCCATCGTACCGAGCGATGATCCATATCACGATACGATTGGTGTACGACGGCACCCATCGCACATTATTCTTTAATGCTATGAGTTCTTTTTAAAGGTAATTTTATCCAAATTGAATTTTATTGGCTAATTGAGTAATAAAAAGCTACCTGTGCTATATTACTACTTTTTTTTTTCACCTACTTTTTATAATTTTCTTGTATCATGTCGCTTTATGGCTTGTTAATATTTAAATACAGCAATCCACATCCTGTATGCTGGCAATGGAGACGAAAATCGTCACGTGATAATATGTGGGACTTGTTGCCTTGTTAGGGTTTTGATCCACTTGAATCTTGATTTCATTTGGCTTCTTATCCATGGCATTTATAATAGAATATAATCTTGATAATATTTTTTTCTTCGAAAAGTTGGAAATCTAATTGCCAATCTACTCGTCTGAGATTAAACGGATAAGGTAAAACTTCTGATTGTCACAGACTCTTACAAGAAGTACACCTCATGAATTCGAACCTAAGACTTGAGCAATCAAATCTTAAACCTTATGCAACCAAACCAACCCTGGGTTCATAATATTGTTAACACATCTATTTATTTACACAATTTTCTAAATGAAACATTCAATTTAGGGTTAATTAATTGCCAAAAATCTATTCAAATTCAGTTTTAAAAAAATTGCTTAAATAAATAAGATTTTTAAGGAAGACAGGTGAAACTTCCCCTCAGAGAAGATTTTATTTTCTAATTTTTAAGGCCGGCAAAAACATAATGGGCTTGGCCCACACGTACAAAGCCATTAAACACTATAAATATGACCAGTTATTGTCATTTCCCTAAATACCCTGCCGCCTCTGCAATATTACCAGCTCGACCTCTGCAATGTTTCAACTTTTAACCTAAGGTTTTTACAAGGGTGCCCAAAATATCACACACATACGTCCCGCCACGTGTCCTCTGTTTTACTTAGCAACGTGTGTTGACGGCTGATTTTCATTCCAGGGGCAAATTCGGAAACTCGTTCCTCGAACAATCTTCCCCCAACTGTGAATTTGTTTGGTTTGTTGGGAACCAAAAGCAAACTTAGCGGAAAAAAATAAACACACAGATGAAAGCAGAGGATATAACGTGATTCGACGGAATGGATCCAACCTACGTCCACGGTCACAAGGAAAAAGAGAGATTTTATAACGTGGTCGGACTCGGCCGACTTCTTTTTACAGGTGGTCGGGTAGTGCCGAGCTAGTGTTTTCTCTCTATTTCTTACAATGAGTGCTTGGAAATAAAATAGCTAACCCTTACAAAAATGTTCTCAACATTTTTATATACTAAGGAAAATTACATTGTTCCACTGTCCTCGTGACGTCAGCATCGTGAGCCTATCTCTGCCGAAAGTTAAACTTGCCACTGCTGAAAGTAAAACCTGTCATCTGACATTTCATTAAATCACTTTGTTGTGGCTACTGCCACACTCAACAATTATGATGTCAGCCTATATTCAAACGTTTACTCGGTAGCGTGTGTCAGAGGAGAATCATCAAGTTGCCTCTACCATATCTAAACTTTATGGAGAAGACCAATTCTTGTGCCATACCCGACTAGAGCTGTCCCGAGCTCATTCATCTGGTCGGGCAACCGGGGTAAATCTTATCCCGCTCTACCGATCTCAATAACCGAGTCGGACTCGATATCCTCGGTCTCTGGTCCGAGTATTGCCTTATTCTTCGGGCTACAGTGTTCTGAATGCAAAATTTCTATCATGCCCCTCTCGAGCTCTTGGGTATACTTAGGCCAAAAAAATCACCATCAACATCTGTCCCCTAGTTCTCGGTTCCAACGAGCTCGTGAGTTGGTGCCAGGAACTACAATGGCGAGGAAGATGCGGGTTAATCTTGCATTGTTTCTCTCAACTGCATAAACTTATTCAGTAACTGATCTGGTCCGCCATGTTACTGTCATATGCTATGGTCGGGAAACTCTTGGTACCGACCCAAACGACGCTGATGGCCTATTGCAACTATCTTTTTCTGCCCCTTTCGAATGCCGCTCCTCGGGAACCGTAAATCAGCATTACTGTATTTAATGTCCATCAAATCTCATTAGGTTTTTCCCTAGTTTCACTCATGTTGTGCCATTTGTCATTCATCTGTTGCATTCCCGCCAAAACGAAGATAACCTATTTGCCTCGAGGCAACTGAATGGTTCCCAAATCTCGTTCGTCTAATTGAATTCGAACCGAAAAGACTAAGGCTTGCACACATGGAGCCTATCCGAGCCCCTCAATTGGATCCTACAGCTGAGATTATCCCGGGCCGTCTATAAAAAAGGGGGGCGCAACACCCTTCCATATTTTTGCAAATTCTTACCATCTCAAAACGACAGACTTCCTTCTTTGTTCTCAGAGACCAGCAGTCTTCATCATCGATCGAATTCCGTCGTCTCTCATTTCATTAAACAAGTCAGTTCTTCTCTTGACTCACTCTTATTTGCCTTTCTTGTGTTTCTTCCATGTGTTTAGATTATTTTTTGCCTGCGTGTGAATGTGTTTTGCTTTCTGGGTTTTTGCTGTGTTACTGCTGCTTTGTGGGTGGGTTTTGATAATTGAGGTATGGGTGTTCCTAAGTTGGTTTTTTGGTTAGTGTTTAGGGAACATGTGTTCGTGAGTTTTTGAATGTGTTTCTGTTTGATGCCATAGAAGAGATTTACCATTTTTGGCATTGTTTTGTTAGGAAGCTTAGAGCCTTTAGGTTAGGTCCCTGATAACTAGAATATTTCTTGTGTAGGACGTGCTCCTCGAACTGACCACTAACTAATTTTCGTCCTCGGATCCCGCCGTTCCAGGAATTTCAGACATTGAATCTACCTCGGTAACTCCTCTGGAGATTAGATCCTCAGTTACACCCCCAGAAGCAACATATCTCAGCTCGGGGTCAACAAGTTTAGAAGATGTTGACACTAATCTGACCCCGTCTGAGGAGGAGAACGATATTTATCACCATCGGATCCCTCTATCGGATCCTGAAGGGGTTCACTTGGACATGTCACACTTAGACATGAGCCGCCCTTCAGTAGTCACGGAGGGAGAACTGAGTATTCTTCGACACCGGTATGCCATCCCAGCCGACATCCAATTAGGGGTCTCAGCCCCTCTGGAATATGCAAGTCGCCCTGAGGCCGGCTCAGTGGCGCTAGTTTCAGCCTTCTTCGAGGCCGGATTGCGTTTGCCCATGCAAACTTACTTTGCTAGGATGTTGGCCTCCATGGAGATTGCCTTTTGCCAGCTAAACCTAAACAGCTGACGAATCCTGGCCGGTCTTCATGTGATCTGGAACCGAGCAGGCTTGGGAGAGCCAACCTTTGAAGAGGTTAAACGTCTGTACAGATTAAGGGCTAACCCAATGACTCACTTTGGTTGGTTCTACCTTTCTTCATACTCGGAAATTTCTCCACACATCACCGACCTTCCCTCCACCAATAAAAAGAAGGTCAGAGATTTTACTGGACATTATAAAAGTATTATCAATGACTCTGCCTTTACCGATTCAGTCCTTATCCCGAACACACCTCCACGCGGTCTAAGACGACCTGGTAAATGCGACCTGACCTGATAACAATTGTTTGTATGCTCGATTCCCTTTGAGATGTTTTTACTTATGCTCGAATTCTAACCCTCTTTTATGTTCTCCGTTTTGTAGAAATGTCAAGTTCAAAAGGTGTGAAGGGCAGGCTCTAAGCTTTGTGGCAATTGGGTGGTCAGGGAACGTCTGACGGCTCCAGAAGGCGTATCACCACCCCAATTCCACCTGAGGTCAAAGGAAAAGCCAAAATGACCACTCCTTCTGATGTAACTCCTCACGCCCTCCTCAGTCTTACAGCTCCCAGCTCCCCGATACAAACAACCCAAGTTCCTCCTCGGTCGTCAAAGAAACGTCGTTATCTAATCGGAGGTGACGAACCAGAGGAGGTTGAAGGACCCCCCGCATAGAAAATCGATGCCTAAAAGGGAAAGAAAGTAGCTGAGGCCCCTGCCAAAATGGGGAAGGGCGGCGCAGTGCTCGGGGAGAATGACTTCAGCGACAAAGTCAATGATGCAGTGGCCCATCTCGTACCCGCCATCAATTTGATGGACGAGATCGTACCTCCTGAATGGATTCCTGCCTATGAGGACATTTCCCTATGAGGAGCTGATATCGAGGTCCTGCTCCTTCGTCAGCGAGGTAATTTCATGTCTTACTCTTGTTTTTCTCATCCGACTTAGCGGGTTTAACCTTTGTTTCCAACTCTGCAGCTTGACTATATGCTGGCCAGAAACAAAGATTTGCTGATCAGCCTTTTTTCCGAGGGAGGCCAAGTATAAAGGCTCCAATCTCTGATGACTGAGCGAGATGATGGGGTCAAGAAGCTCACCTCGGATGTTCAAAGATTGAAGAAGGCCGGGGTAGACGCTAACGCCCTGGCCGAGTCTCTTCGTAATGCATCCACGATCGCGAAGAAGAATATGGATGCGGCCAATGAGGAGGCCAAATTATTGAGGTGGGACAAAGCTTCTCTGGGGACCAAACTCAGTGAAGTGACCAAGTAAAGGGATCAAGTCCTGGACAGCCTGAAGATATGATGAGTGGTAAATCTATCACTATTTCCCACTCATTGAACCTTATATTTTGTATAGTTTCTTGGGTTTTGTGAATATTTTGATGTGTTTTGTGTTATTTTGTAGATAAATAAAGTTTCAGGACATTCTGGAAGTGATTTGGAGCAAAACAGGAAAAAACTGGATAAAAAGGGCAAAATCGTCATTTCAGCGTCGCGACGCTGAAGCCTTGCGCGTCGCGACGCCCAGCATGCGCCGGACTTGCTAACGTGCGCCGTGGACACGTGGACCAATCAGAAAATTTGCTAACGTGCGCCGCTTGCTAAAATGCGCCGATCATGCTATCTTGCGCCGTGCCACGTGTCGCCATCACAACAGACTTGCTAAGGTGCGCCGGTGCCACGTGTCGCGATCTAACGCTGCCGACAATCGCCCTCCACAAGTCAGCGTGACGTAAGCAATGACGTCATGAACAGTGCCACGTCATCGGATAAGAATCTGAGTCGGTGAATCAGCGCGTGACACGTGTCACTGTAGCTGGCGTCGCGACGCTGAATTGTTCCAGCGTCGCGACGCTGGACCCCTATCCGCGCCTATAAATAGAGCTCGAAATTTCAGATTTCATTGTACATTTCTCTCCCATTTCTTTGATGTAAATAATGAGTTATTCTCTCTCTAAATTTCTTTTAATTTAGTTTTCTAATTTTTAATTACGTTCTGTAATAATAGTAATTTTACTTTTGAATAGTAATAGTAATTTATTTTCTTTACTTTTTACAGTTTTTACTATTCACATGAGGAGGTAACTTCCCCAGCTAGGGTGAAAGGTAATTCTTTTACTATTGCTATTTATATTAATCTCCCTTAAAAATTATATATTCACTATTTAAAACCTGACTAATAAAGGATACCGCTATATTGGTCAGTTGGTAAATTAATTTTAATCTGGTTTAAACCTGACTAATCAAGGATACCGCCAGATTGGTCGGTTGGTAATTTAATTTTGGTTCCGCCTTTATGGCTGGTTTATTTTGGTTCCGCCTTAATGGCTGGTTGGACTTAATTTGACTTAATCAGAATACCGCCAGATTGGTCGGTTGGTAATATTATCACAAGTTTATATATTATTTTATGGGAGATATCTAAATTAGTAGTAGTAAAAGTAATTCCTTTTACCTTAGCATTTATTTTATTGTAATTTACTTTTAAGCTTTTACTTTACTGCAATTACTTTTCAGCTCTGTTACTTTATGATTTTTACTTTTAAGTTTTTACTAGCCCTAGTTATGTGTCATAACTAAGTTAGTTATCTAGGGTTGTGATGAAATCCAATATCACCGGTTTATAAGGGTTAGATTATAATTTGGGTAATATAAAGATTTATTTATTGAGTCTTAATCTTAATGCTCTTTAATTAACTGGCCATTAATTAAATTGATTAGGTAAACTTAAAATGAACTAGACATAGAGATTTTAAGTTTAAGACCTTAGACTCAATAGCCCACGATCTTCCTTGAGGATAGATAACCCTTTTAATAGATTTCCTTACAGGATAGGAATATACCTGTCGGGCGGGGGTAGCCATAATTGGAACTTAATCTTAATGAATCTAGGTAATTTGGTTGACATAGACATATGGTTCAATTGGATTATACTAGGTATTTGTAATTGACCATCAGAAGAGGCTTTTACATAATTTAGTGTTCCAGGTTAATAAATCAATATTTTACCCAACTATAAGATAATCACTTCATCTTTAATTAACATTGGAATAAATCACAACCCTAGATAATTTTTAATATTGAATTTTCTTAAAATCTACTTTCGAACAATTTTATTTACTTGTCTTTAAATTTAGAATCGTCGTCATTTCAAATCAAGTAAACAACCTGTTAGATACTGGTAATCATTTGACCTCATAAAATTAATAGTTTAGATATTAAGTCATCGTGGGATCGATATTTTTATACTACTTGAACGATACGTACGTTTGCGTTATACGTGTGTGTTTACGCCGGTCAAGATAAGAGAGACTGGTTTAGAAAATTTAAAGGCGAAAGAGGCCGACCTGGAGGCTGCTTTGGACAAAGCCAAGCTGGAAGGGGTTAATGATTGCGTAAACATCTTTTCATGGCTTTTTCCTGGAGTGGACATGGGGTCGGTCCACAATGCTATCAATTTCTGCAAGAGTGAGATATCTGAGGAAGAAGCACGAACCCTAGTTCTCTAATCCGAGCATAATCAGGAACCCGAGCCCATACCCGCAGTACCCTTGTCCTCTATTCCTGAGAATGCCAGGCTGATAACTGCACCAGACGCCCCTCATGCGGAACACGAGGTCCACATCCCAACTCATGTAACCTCAGCTTCTTTGACCGAAACGGAAGTTTCTGCAGCAGGTCTCGAGATCGAGGATCCCGACTCTGTGATCGAGATCGAGATCGAGGCCCTGACTTCTGTGTCTGAGCCTGAAGCTTCTGTTGCCGCTGCCGAGACTGAAATTCCACATTCTTAGGTTTGGAGAACTACCATTCCGTGGATTGAAAAAAAAATGTGACCCCGAGAGAGGCCCAATGTATCAAACAATCTTTCTTGTAACAGTTTTTAATTAATACATTTTTTATTTCTGTCAATTGCATGTTTGTTTTCCCTTTCCAATTCTTAGCATGTGGCCATGAGGGAAATGCTCCAACCCCACGCCATTAAATATCCGGGCTTGGTGGGACACAACCCAACTCCGAGTTGGCAATAACACTTGACCACGAGGGAATACTACCTCATCGGGCCAACCAAAGCATGGCCATGTGGGAGATGTTATGACCCCATGCCAAAGATAATCAAGACACGGTGTGACATGACCCGATCCCGATCTGGTTAGAATATTTAACCACGAGGGAATACGACCTCCTCGGGCCAACCGAAGCATGGACATGGGGGAAATGTTCTGACCCCATGCTAAAGATAATCAAGACTCGATGAGACATGACCCGACCCCGATCTGGTAAGAATATTTGATCACGAGGGAATATGACCTCCTCGGGCAAACCAAAACATGGCCATGAGGGAGATATTCTGACCTCATGCAAAAGATAATCAAGACTCGATGGGATATGACCCGACCCTGATCTGGTAAGAATACTTGACCACGAGGGAATATGACCTCCTCAGGCCAACCAAAGCATGGACATGAGGGAGATGTTCTGACCTTATGCCGAAGAGAAATCAAGACTCGGCGGGACGTAACCCGACCCCGATCTGGAAAGAATACTTGACCACGAGGGAATACAACCTCCTCGGGCCAACCAAAGCATGGACATGAGGGTGATGTTCTAACACCATGCCAAAGATAACTAAGACTCAGTGAGACATGACCCGACCCTGATATGGTAATGTAAGACTTTGCCTCGAGGGAATGCTACTTCCTCGTGCTAATCAGAATAATGGCACTGTGGGAGATGCTCTGACCTCATACCGAAGAGAAATCAAGACTCGGCGGGACGTAACCCGATCCCGATCTGGTAAGAATAATTGACCACGAGGGAATACGACCACCTCAGGCCAACCAAAGCATGGCCATGAGGGAGATGTTCTGACCCCATGCCGAAGAGAAATCAAGACTCGACGGGATGTAACCCTATCCCGAGCTAGTAATGTAATGTGAGACTGATAAGTGTGATTTATACTCACTTATTCTGGCATCCTTAGCATATTATTTTGTTATGTTTCGTGTCATTTAGTATCCTTTATAGTTTATTTTATGTCTTGTTTATAGGAAGCATTATAACATGAAGAATGGATCAATTACGCGTGTTTCGAGACCTATTGGGGCATCAGACTCAAGAACAGGTTTTAGTAATGAAGAGAATTGGAGAGAGTGAGATTTGTTACTTGTTTTACTTTCAAGTGGGGCCGACAACTAAATAAAATGAAGATTAAAAAGAAAGCAAAGAAGACTTTGACCAAAACAAGAAAAAGAGGAAAGAATGGTGGGGCCGACCAAGAGAAGAGAGAAGCTTGAAAAGTGAATTGAAAAGTTGCAATTGTTGACCAAATAAAGCACAAAAGGGCGTGAAGAATTTGAAAGAAAGTTGAGTAGGGCCGGTTTGCAAAGAGAAAGAAGAAAGAGAATTAGAAAAGGAAAGTGAGAGACACATGGGCCCATGTACAAATCATATTAGGTTTCAAACTTTGTTTATTATAAAGACCAAAGCCATGCACGTGAATAACAGAGAGCTGGGCGCTGTGGCGCCAATTGACCAGCGCCGCAGCGCCTGTAAATTACACAAATCCTATACAAGTTCCCGAGACTTTGGCGCTGTGGCGCCAACTTATTCGAGCCGCGGCGCTGCGGGAACAAATACACGCGCGATCCAGAAACATTAATTTATGGTTTTTAACATGTATTATGACCCCAAGGCTCCATTATAAATACATTAGTTCGTCCAAGACTCAAGGGGGAGGCTAATACACAGCACAAAACACAAGAACACATATTTTAGAGAGATCCAAGGAGGAGGATTGAAGAGAAACAAAATGAGACGAAGGCGGTGACGTCCGAAGATGAAGAGATTCAATTCGGGTTTTATCTTCTTGTTTCTTTCTTAGAAATCTAATGATTTCCATTAGATTCCTGACTTATTTATCATTGTTTTTATCTATTGTCATGAACTAAACTTCTTAACTCTGGAGAATGATGTAACTGATGCTTGAACCTTGTATTATTTGCTAATTTTATTATGAGATTTTATTACGTTTATTTATATTCTTTTGAGTTTAATGCTTCTTGGTTGTTTGCCACAATTAAGATGATGTATGTTTGAAATCTATCACTCGAGAGAGGGGATTTGAAATAGATCTAGAGAATATAACCTATGAGTTTTATAGAGTTCGAGAGAATATATAAGTTCATTTGAAGTCGTTAACATAGAATCACAAAGCCTAAATAGTTATTAACTACTAGATTTATATAGAGATATCGAAGTCTGTAGTTGATGATATTTTCACTGATGCTCGAGAGAGGGAGTGAATATTTTCAAAATCTTGACTTAAAAACAATATAACTGAACAATGATTAATTGACATGACAAATACATAGGCGACATCTAGGTGAAATCAGGATCTAGAATCTCTATCGTATTAGTTCCTCCTATCTAAATAATTTTTATATTTTATTTATTTAATAAAATCTTTATTATTTGTTTTCTAAATAAAGTTAGGATTATCAATTGTAGTACTTAGTGCGAGTTAACGTAATCCCCGTGGGTTCGACACTCTAAACTCATTTATACTAAAACTTGACACCGTTCCCTTACGGTATGATATAAAATATCACAACAAGTTTTTGGCGCCGTTGCCGGGGATTGTTTGTTTAAGTCACCTTAATACTACTACTAAGTAATCTTAGCTTTAATTTACATTTTTTATCTTTTATTTTTAGTTTATATTTATTTCATTTTGTTTCTATTTTGTTTATTGATTTTTCCTTTTCTTTTGGTGCTTCAGTGAATGCAAAAATCCACAATTCTCGACTCGCTCCTGTTTGATCCTGAAATAGAAAGAACAGCGATGAGACTACGGAAAGAAAGGAAAATTGAACAAGAAGCAATGGCAGCTGAAAACAGAGAGATCAACACACGTCAGGTGGCAATCAGAGATCACTTCAAGCCGATAATTGATGATACATATTCTGGAATTGCCCATCAACCAATCAACGCCAACAATTTTGAGTTAAAACCTACATTGATCAATATGGTACAAAGAAATCAGTTTGTGGGTTCAGCTGTAGAGGATCCCAACTTGCACTTAAGGATGTTCCTGGAGATCGCAGATACCATAAAGATAAATGGCATGAGTAGAGAGGCTATCAGGCTACGCTTGTTCTCATTCTCTTTACGGGATAAAGCGTGGGATTGGCTTCAATCAATACAAACGGGGAGTATCATTACATAGCAAGATATGGCCATGAAATTTCTTGAGAGGTTCTTTCCACCAGCTAAATCAGCTCAACTGAGGGTAGAAATTAGTATATTTAAGCAGTTGGAGACTAAGACTTTATATGAAGCATGAGAGCACTTTAAGGATCTATTATGAAGATGCCCACAACATGATTATGCAGATTGGGTCCAGATTCGGTTGTTCTATAATGGGCTGAATGGTTTGAATAGGACTGTGGTTGATGCAGCAGCTGAGGGAGCTCTATTCAAGAAATTAGCTGAGGACGCTTATAATTTGTTAGAAGAAATGGCCATTAACCATTTTCAATGGCCAAGTGAACACGCTACTATGACCAAAGTGGATGGAATACATGAAGTGGACCCTCTTGTGGCACTTACAACTCAGATTTCCACCGTATCTACTCAAGTAGCAGCCTTGACAAATCCACGAGTATCATCCATTGAATCAGCGGTGGCTGCAAATAGGCTGTTATTGGAAGGAGAAACAAACTTTGAGCAAGTCCATTATGTAAACAATCGGAACTTCAACAACTATAGAGGAAATCATGTGTCTAACCGTTATCATCTGAACCTGTCATATGCTAACACAGAGAATGCCTTGCAAGCCTTCATCGGGCTTCGACTATCAAAGAGCTGAGCAGAAATCGTCCTTAGAATATTTCATGAGCACATTTGTTGTTAATACTTCAGCGAGGTTTGAAAAGAATGAGTCAAGGCTAGACAATATTGAGAAACACATGGAAAATATCGTGGCAACAATGAATCCTTAGAAACATAGATTGGGCATATTACCTCCTGTAGGCATTGCATTTTCGCATGTGAAACCCGATGATGAGTCTCATTTGGAGGCACTACCTTTTGAGTCATGAAAGCCGCGGGAAACGGATATCGGAAGGGGGGATTCAGAATAAAGAAGCTCACTGTCTTCGTTGGTGCTGCGTTCGTTACTTCGTTCGAACGGAAAACATATTGCGGACGTTCGTGTAGCGTTCGAGGGAGCGTTCGAACGGTGTCGGTAATTCTGGTTTTGCTGCTAGCCTCACGCCCAGCCCATTTAGCTCCCCAAGGCCCATAAAACACATCCCAAATTAAATAAATAAATATTAATTAAATATTAAACATTAAATAAAATATTTAAATCATTTACCAATTAAAATAAACAATTACCAACTTAAACTAAAATCATGCCTAAATTAAACAAATCACATACTAAAACTAAAATAAGATTTGCCTAATTAAATCAATCTTAACCAATTAAAGCCAATCATATATTTGACTTCCTAATCAATAAGATATCCACCAATTTAAAGTATTGACTTCCTAATCTAAACCAGATTTGTCCCCCCTCAATCTTTGACTTCCCTTAACCAACCAAATCAAATCCCTCTTTAATTAGCCAAATCCCTTTCCTTGTCAAGCCCAACCCTTTGCCTATAAAAGAACCATTCACCAACCTTCTCAACCTTAGTCTTGAGTCCCCTAGCTAGCTAGCCCCTAACTCATACACAACACACATAAAAATTACAGGAGGAACACACCCAAGGAAACAATAAGCAAAAGATAAAGAGGAAAAGGCAGCGAAACCACAAGGAAATAATAGCAAAAGATAACGAACGAGAACAGTGAACCAGTGAACCAGGAGAGTTGCGGAGCACCCCCCTTCCGACGATCGTGTACCGTACATCCGAGAGATGATTTAAAAGGTTAGACCTGAGGGTACCTTTTCATTAGTTTATATTCGTTTTATTATTATTATTATTGCATTCTATTCGCATGAGAGTCGTTTATGGAAGCATGTTGTGGCTTGAATGAAATGGAAGAGTGTCGTCTCTTGTGGTATATAGGATGGAAACCCAGACGTAAATTCCGTAGCCGAATCCGAATGGACGGTAGTGCGGTCTGTACATGGGACACAACTCCACGTACCACTTGAGTAAACGTCACATTCTCTTGTTTTTGTGTTGCTTTTATGTATTTATTTTTGTCATTTAAATTCTGCATGTTGCTTATTTATGCATGACTCAATCGAGCGCATGGGCTTAGTAAGTGCGATGTGAGATCCCCTATGGGGAGGGGTTAAAGCCCTTTACCACGATGCTTTGCCGCGCCGGTTGATGTGTGTTCGGTTGGATGCAAGACACGTTCAATCGGACATACTTAAGATAGTATGATTGTCTTGTGTTTGTATGCATGATGTGATGCGACGCGCATGGGCTTAGTATGTTGGTCTAAAGGTCATCTCTTTGAGAGATCAAGAGCCCTCATAAGGCCACCTTTACGGCAGTACTTCGCCGCGCCCCCCCTTTATTTTGATGTTTATGCATTTTTGCCCATTTCATGCATCAGGTCCGTGTCCGTTCGAACGCGTTCACGAACGCAATTCGAACGCGCATACATTTCGCCTTATCATGCATCAGGTCTCATTTCCGTTCGAACGCGTTAACAAACGCCATACGAACGTGAGCATTCTGTTTCATTTCCGTTCGAACGCGTTAACAAACGCCATACGAACGTGAACATTCTGTTCCATTTCCGTTCGAACGCGTTTACGAACGCTACTCGAACGCGAGCATTCTGTCTCATTTCCGTTCGAACGCGTTTACGAACGCCACACGAACGCGCACACACTGAACCGAGTCTGTCTTATCATATTCATGCATAATTGCCTCTTGGTTGATCTTTCTTGTGTTATATAGCCAACTGTATGATTTATATTCAAGCATGATTATGTTGTTCTTAGTTTTCCATAACATAGGATTGAAATATGTTCATGAGATTGCCATGTGACGTTGCATGTTGTGATGAACTTGTTGAGGTATGCATATGAATTTAGAAGCATGATATTCTTGGAAATAAATGTTATTTAAGCCTGGTTAAATTACTATATAAATCCTTTTTATTACAAGTGACATAAGTAAGGGACCATTCCGAACCCAACGGTTTGAGGTCTTCCCTTGCGAGGGGTGAGTGCGGCCTTAAATCTTTGTCCCGGTTCACACCGGGTGGCGACTCCATGTTATTTCGTACTTCCCATCTAGGCCGCGAGCCTAGGAACGGCGTCGCCCAGTTCCTGTGTTCCCACAGTCTGGCGACTCCACTGGGGATGTAAAGTTGGCCCCGAAATATTGTCTTGTAATGAGTGGATTTATGTTTTAATTGGCCATGTCTATAGTGGATAAGTGAGGGTTTAATCAAGGGCACTTTGAGGTTAGGTAATGGTTTTGTGTCTTCCTTCATTCACTACCTTTCTAGAAGGAAAAGCTGTGAGGACACCTATATGGCCATCTACTTGTAGCCTTTGTGATGGACTAATTTGGAGGACTCGTTGTTTATTCCTGACAACAAGCGATAAGAGCCTAAGAGGCTTGGGTATTTAAGTGAGCCTCGCTCCACCTTCCCTCTGGGGGATCTACAACGGGAAATCCATTTGACAGTCCGTCACACACCATAGCTTATTGGCACGTACCTTAGTGTATAAAAAGGGATACGCTCACTTGGTCACTTGAACCCTTGAGTGGGGAGACCTAGTTGTGGGCTATCCTTCGCCAGTGAGAGCCTTTGTCCACTCTTGCAATCCACCCATAGACTGGTTTATATAGTTAAAGTAGCAATTATTTCCTTGAGTATGTGCTTGTGGACCATCCTCATTTGGATGCAGTTGGACTATTGTCAGAAATGCGAGCTTGCTGGGCCATTTAAACTGGGGCAAGTTCGTACTGTATGACTATTAGGCCCAAGGCTTCTGAAATGTTGATGGGCCATTATGAAAAAATTATTATGTTATGTTTGCATTATCTCCCTTCTATGCTTATGTTTGGGAACATCACCGTTTGGATCCATTTGGACCATTTGTCATGGGATATGGGCTTGTTGGGCCATTTAAACTGGGACAAGAACGTATTTCATGACTATTGGGCCAAAGCTTCTAAGTGATTGATGGGCCACCTTGAGTGCTTGTCTTCGGAATATTATCATTTGGATTTAGTTGGGCTTTTTGCCGTAAGACGTGAACTCGTTGTGCCATTTAAACTGGGACGGGTTCACCCTTATGACAGTTGTCCCAAAAGTTTCTAAAATGATAATAGGCCGATTTGTTTAAGAGTTTTATTCGCTTTGATATATGTTATATATTTCTTATGCATATCATGCATACATATACCCTGTTAACATCCTCTGTGTCTTAAAAGACACCATAGATACCGTTTGGGTTAGAGAAGGAACCAGACTCACTAAAAGAACAAGTATGAGTGAATCCGATAATGAGGTGTCCCGCATGGATCAGTTAGAGAATGGTCTCGCCAAGATCACTGAACAGTTGCAGGCTTTGACTACTGCTATGGCTGGTATAGCTGGGTCTCGTGCGCGGGGTTAATTCTGGGGATGTGAGGCAAGAGGAATCTCCGAACAGATTGGGGGATGATATCCCCGCTTTTGATGATGATATGGCAGAGTATGCAGCAGGCAGAGTATCTGGGTCTCAGACAGAGCTACAGAAACTTCGGGATCAGGTTGAGTCAGTTACCCGCAAGATGAGGGGTAAGAATGAGGATTTGCTGGATTATGACACATTGACTTTTGAGGAACAGTTGCCTGCACAGTTCAAGATGCCAGATATGGCTAAGTTCAACGGGAATGGGGATCCGAGGGTGCATCTCCGACAGTTTGTATCAGTCATGAGTTCAGTTGGCTTGTCTCAGCGTCAGGTACAGAAAATGTTTGGAATGTCACTTGAAGGAGCTCCCGTGGTATGGTACCACAGTTTGGAAAGAAGGTGAAGGAAGATTGGAGGGAGTTAGCTGATGCCTTCCTGAAACAGTATGTCACTGACTTGGAGATCGACTTGTCACTCCGTGATCTGGAGAATGTTAAGCAGAAAGCGGAGGAGAGTTTTAAGGAGTATGTGGACCGGTGGAGGGGCAGTTATTAAAAATGCAGACCAGGCCTTCGGAGAAGGATCAGATCAAGATGATTATCAAAGGCACCAAGCCCTCCATTTACGGAAAGTTGAGGAGGATGACCTCCATGATTGCAGACTTTCGGCAGTTGAGGGAAACTGTCATGGATATTGAGGAAGAAGAGGCCGAGAATAGAAAATTCTATGGTCTAAACAGGAGGCCCATTGGGGGAACATCGGGAATAAAGCCCGTTTCTGCTGAAGTTGCTGCCTATCCGGAACAGGCAGTTTTCCAACTTGGGAAGGCCCTGTCTAAGGTGCTAGAGAAATTGAAGAGGCAAGGGCTTTTAAAACCCTTGGATACCAAACCTTACCCAATCCCCTACCACCACATATTAAACTAAGCCTTTATTGCCACTTCCACCAACAAAAAGGGCCATGACACCGACAACTGCGCCCGACTCCGCCATGAAATCCAAGACCTCATAGACTCCAAGAAAATACCCAACCCAGAAACAGAACAGCCCGATACACACAGAGAAACCCCTTACCTAACTACCGTGCCGTACCACCACCGGCCTATATGATCGATTCTGGCCTTCCAGAAAACCTTGTCCTAAAATCCTTTCACCCTCAAGCCTTTTGCCTGGGAATCTGGGATAGCACTAGTGAGGATGAGTTTGAGCAGAAGAAGGACTTTTGGCTTGATTTCTCTAGCAGTGATGAGGAGGAAGTAAGGGGAATGACACGTATCGGTCGTTTTTATAATGATATGGCGGATAAGGGTAAGGAAGCTTTGACAGATGGTAGAGAGAAGTGGTTGAGGCCGCAGAAAATACTGAAGGGGATATAGTGCTGAGGCAATTGAGGAAGACTAGAGCACAAGTCAGTATTTGGGAACTATTATGTGCATCTCGGAGCATAGACAGGCTATGGTTGAGGCCTTGAGCAAGATCGTGGTACCGGAGGATGCCAATCCCGCAATGTTTGTTGGGTCAGTTCAGAAGGAAGCTTTGCAGATATCCTTTTCTGAGGATGATCTCCCACCGGAGGGGAGGAATCATAATAGGCCTCTATTTATCAGGGCCGAAGTGAGGGGCAAGAAAACTTCATGTGTGATGGTGGATGACGGTTCGTCTATCAATGTGTGCCCATTGAAAATTCTGGCAAAATTGGGTATGAAGGCAACAGACTTGGACCCCTCCAGTATGACTATTAAAGCTTATGATGACAGTAAGCGAGGAGTTGAGGGTACCTTTGTGGCTATGGTCAAGGTAGGGCCGATTGAAGATGAGGTCGAGTTCACAGTGCTGGACATCCCAGCCACTTTTGCCTTATTGTTGGGAAGGCCTTGGTTTCACAAGCTTGGGGGCGTGCCTTCCACTTTGCATCAGATGATCAGATTCCCGTATGAGGGAGAGATTGTTACCATCCGGGCTGAGTTAGACATGCGTGGCTGCCTTGGAGATACTACCTTTCACAAGGTTCAGGTATCAGCCACTTTTGAGGAGTGGGTGGATCCTAGGGTGGCTAGGATTATGGAGAAAATGAAGTTTGAGCAGGTAAAGGTTCAAAATTGCCGGATTTCAGAGGACAGACTACTCGGAGGGGTTTGGGGTACAAATCTGACGAAGAGAAAAAGCCGAAGGTCAAGAAAAAGGCCTGAAACTGATGGAGTGCTTTGTGAAAGCTTCAGGGTATCAAGGAGAGCCTGAACCTGTGAAAGTCAATGGGATTGTGGTGCCTGGGTTTGAGATCTTCCAGGATTTGTTGGGTGAGAGAACCATTGACTGGAAAGCTGTGGAAACAGAGATTTGGGAGGAGGAATTGATGAAGTTAGAGAGCCTGACTCTGGAAGATGAGAAGCCTGAAGAAGACCTGATTGCAGAGGAGAAGTGTCTATTGATGATGAAGACATTTACCTTCCTGGTTATTTGAATGTACTCCCGCATTATCCAATAATAAAGACATTTCTTTTGCTTACTTGCCTGAGTCATTTCCATTCACTCTGCATGAATCCAACATATTTGACATCAGTTCAGCCAGAACTATTGCATTTAACTTGGGCACACTTGAGAACCCCAAAGAATTTTGATTGCAAGTGAAGTAACCTCCAAGAGAGGGAGAAACTAGAACAAGTGTTGGTCAGATATGCCAAAGTATTTGCTTGGTCTTATGAGGACATGCCGGGGTAGACAGAAACATTGCCCGACACACAATACCAACTTATCCGAATATGAGGCCAGTTAAAGCAAAACTTCGACGGATGAGACCAGAATGGGCTGAGAAAGTCAGAGAGGAAGTTAAGAAGCAGATAGATGTGGGGTTCCTGGAAGTGGTAAAATATCCCGAATGGTTGGCTAACATAGTGCCGGTGCCGAAGAAAGATGGGAAAGTCAGAATGTGTGTAGACTACAGGGATCTCAATAAAGCCTGTCCGAAAGATGATTTCCCTTTGCCGCATATAGATGTTCTGGTTGACAGTGCGGCTTTGTCTGCTATGTATTCATTTGCGGATGGATTTTCAGGGTACAATCAGGTTCTCATGGCTGAGGAAGATAAACACAAGACTGCATTTGTTACCGAGTGGGGTACCTATTGTTACAAGGTGATGCCGTTTGGGCTTAAGAATGCAGGAGCTACTTATCAGCGGATGGCCACTACACTCTTCCATGACTTGATGCACAAAGAGATTGAGGTGTATGTGGATGACATGATGGTGAATGGAACTCAGAAACGAGAGTTGGGCATATTGAGGCATTGGAAAGGTTCCTCCAGAGAGTTGACAGATACAACCTGCGGCTTAATCCCAAGAAATGTGTGTTTGGGGTGACATCAGGGAAATTGCTTGGTCATACAGTGGGAATGGGCGGAATAGAGGTAGACTCTGAAAAGATCAAGGCAATCACAGAAATGCCTGCACCAAAGACAGAAAAGGAAGTCAGGGCATTCTTGGGAAAGATTCAGTACATCAGTCGGTTTATTGCCAAGTTGACATCGGTATGTGAGCCTATCTTCAAACTGTTGAGAAAAGATCAGCCAGTGAGATGGAATGAACAGTGTCAGACTGCCTTCGATAGAATCAGAGAGTACTTGGTGAGGCCACCCGTATTGAAACCTCTGAG
This sequence comes from Zanthoxylum bungeanum, assembly GCA_019454045.1. Classification (NCBI taxonomy): domain Eukaryota; kingdom Viridiplantae; phylum Streptophyta; class Magnoliopsida; order Sapindales; family Rutaceae; genus Zanthoxylum; species Zanthoxylum bungeanum. The sequence continues at coordinate 58,018 of SKCR01032197.1, read as the reverse complement.
GCCGGGTAGACCTTTGATATTGTATTTGGCTATAGAATCAGAAGCATTGGGAGGTATGATGGTACAGGCAGATGAGACAGGGGTAGAACATGCAGTTTATATTATCTGAGTAAGAAGCTGCTTCCGTATGAGGCTCGGTATCAGGAAGTTGAGAAGATCTGTCTTGCAGTGGTATGGGCTTCCAGAAAGTTGCGACATTACTTCCAGTCTTACAAGATCCAGGTGGTGGCAAAGGAGAATCCTCTGAAATATCTTCATTCAGTGCCTTCACTAGTGGGAAAACTGGGCCGATGGTTGGTATTGTTGACAGAGTTTGACATTGAGTATATCACCTCCAAAGTGATCAAGGGACGAGCAGTAGCGGAGTTTCTGGCATTGCAACCTGTTGAGGGGGATCAGTATAAGTTTGAGTTTCCAGATGAAGAGATCCAGGCAATAACAGTTCAGAGATGGAAGATGTATTTTGACGGAGCAGTGAATTACAAGGGAGCCGGAATTGGGATCGTGATAGTAACCCCCGAGGGAGAGACTCTACCTTTGGCTAAGAGGCTGACCTTCAGAGTAACTAATAACATGGCTGAGTATGAAGCATGTGCTTTTGGCCTGGCAGCATTGATAGCCTTGAAGGCCGGGAGTGTGGAAATCTACGGAGATTCTATGTTGGTAGTCCAGCAGATGCGAGGGGAATGGGAATTGAAGGAAGAACGGTTGAAGCCTTATCTGTTTCACCTCAGAAAATTGGCACAGGATATCCCCAAGTGTAAGTTTCAGCACCTACCGAGGGAAGAGAATCAGATGGCAGACGCATTGGCTACACTAGCAGCGACTTGGGAAAATCCAGAGAAGTTAGTGATGAGACCATTGATACTGACAACAGCAAGTAAACCTGCTTATGAGATAGAAAGAATTCTGGAAGTTGAGGTTGACGATGGTAAACCTTGGTATTATGACATCCAGAGGTATCTGGAGCATGGTGAATTCCCGGAAGGGGCAGGCAGAAAAGACAGAATAGCCATTCAGAAGTTGGCTTCCCAGTATGTGACTTTGAGAGGGGAACTGTACAAAAGGCAAGCAAACGGCATTCAGTTGAAATGTTTGAGAAAAGAAGAGGCTCAGAAAGTGATGGAAGAGGTACATGCCGGGGTCTGTGGCCCGCACATGAATGGGCTGAACTTGTCCCGCAAGATAGTGAGACATGGGTTTTATTGGTCAACCATGGAGACAGACTGCGCGAAGATGGTAAAGCACTGTCATGATTGTCAAGCACACGGTAATTTGAATCACTTACCGCACACAGAATTGCACGGGCTGTCAGAGCCATGGCCGTTCTCAGCATGGGGGATTGACATGATCGGGGAAATTCGACCGAATGCATCTAATGGGCATCGCTTCATAGTAGTAGCAGTGGATTACTTCTCAAAGTGGGTGGAAGCCGAATCCTTCTGTAATGTTACAGCGAAGCAGATGGCAAAATTCATAGCTCGGAACCTCATTTGTCGGTATGGTATGCCGCATCATGTAGTGACGGACAACGGGGTCCAGTTTCAAGGAGAAACGAAGGCAATGTTACAGAGGCACGGGATAGGCCACCACAAGTCATCACCGTACAGGCCGCAGGCAAATGGGGCAGTTGAGGCAGCCAACAAAACTATAAAGACGATTTTAGCCAAGATGACAGAAATTGTAGAGATTGGGCCGAGAAGTTACCGTATGCTTTGTGGGGGTACAGAACGTCGGTCAGAACGGCAACGGGTGCAACACCTTACTCCTTGGTCTACGGAATGGAAGCAGTATTGCCAGTAGAAGTGTAAATGCAGTCCCTGAGGGTATTAGCAGAGGCAGACTACCGGAACAGAATGGGCCGCACAGAGATTTGATCAGTTGGTACTGTTGGATGAGAAGAGAACGAAGTCTTTGTATCACATGCAGTTGTATCAGAAGAGACTAGCCCGGGCATTCAACAAGAAAGTACGTCCCACAAAGATCAGAAAGGGTGATTTGGTACTTAAGCAGTCGAGGCCGTCGACGACAGATCAAGAGGGAAATTCAGGCCTAACTGGGAAGGACCTTACATCGTTCAGAAAGTCCTGGGAAATGGAGCAGTGAAGCTATCAGACTTGGAAGGAAATGAATTCACAGAACCAATCAATGTTGACAGGTTGAAGTTGTACTTTGCTTGAGAAGACTTGGTCACCAGCGGAAGACCTAACCCAACGGAGTAAGAAAACTCCTGCATACATGCATACACGTAACCTATTGCATATTTTTGTGTTTGTTCTGTTTTGTGTAAACAGGTGTTGAAGACGCAAAAGAGCGAGCAGTAAGCCAATCAGAGATGGTAAAGGCACAGCATTTGATATGGGCAGTAACCTGAAGATTGAGGTCCCAATGAAGTCAAGTTCCGGGTATGGGTCTCGGAGGGCGAAGCCCATATCGGCTGAGGAGCGAGGTTCCACATTGTACCAGCTTGGGGGCGAGGCCCATATCGACTGGGGAGCGGGGCTCCACATCATATCATGACAGCTTGGGGGCGAAGCCCGTATCAGCTGAGGAGTGAAGCTCCACATCATCATTTTCGGGATGCGTCCCAGGGTCGAGGCCCACATTTTGTCAGCGGTATTGGGATGCGTCCCAGGGTCGAGGCCCCCGTTGTCGGTTGCAGCTATTGGGATGCGTCCCAGGATCGAGGTCCACTGCATCATCATTTTCGGGATGCGTCCCAGGGTCGAGGCCCACTTTTTGTCAGCGGTATTGGGATGCGTCCCAGGGTCGAGGCCCTCGTTGTCAGTTACAGCTATTGGGATGCGTCCCAGGATCGAGGTCCACTGCATCATCATTTTCGGGATGCGTCCCAGGGTCGAGGCCCACATTTTGTCAGCAGTATTGGGATGCGTCCCAGGGTCGAGGCCCCCGTTGTCGGTTGCAGCTATTGGGATGCGTCCCAGGTTCGAGGCCCACATCATCAGCAGCATCGAGATGCGTCTCAGGATCGAGGTCCACTGCAGTATCAGCTCAGCTCGAGACAGCTAGCTAGCCAGGTAAGTAAAATGCATTGCATAACTTTGATAGGATTGTTCAAAGTCACACATGCACAAGTCCCATCAAAGTGGGGGCGACTGTAGGCATTGCATTTTCGCATGTGAAACCCGATGATGAGTCTCATTTGGAGGCACTACCTTTTGAGTCATGAAAGCCGCGGGGGAAACGGATATCGGAAGGGGGATTCAGAATAAAGAAGCTCACTGTCTTCGTTGGTGCTGCGTTCGTTACTTCGTTCGAACGGAAAACATATTGCGGACGTTCGTGTGTAGCGTTCGAGGGAGCGTTCGAACGGTGTCGGTAATTCTGGTTTGCTGCTAGCCTCACGCCCAGCCCATTTAGCTCCCCAAGGCCCATAAAACACATCCCAAATTAAATAAATAAATATTAATTAAATATTAAACATTAAATAAAATATTTAAATCATTTACCAATTAAAATAAACAATTACCAACTTAAACTAAAATCATGCCTAAATTAAACAAATCACATACTAAAACTAAAAATAAGATTTGCCTAATTAAAATCAATCTTAACCAATTAAAGCCAATCATATATTTGACTTCCTAATTCAATAAGATATCCACCAATTTAAAAGTATTGACTTCCTAATCTAAACCAGATTTGTCCCCCCTCAATCTTTGACTTCCCTTAACCAAACCAAATCAAATCCCTCTTTAATTAGCCAAATCCCTTTCCTTGTCAAGCCCAACCTTTTGCCTATAAAAAGAACCATTCACCAACCTTCTCAACCTTAGTCTTGAGTCCCCTAGCTAGCTAGCCCCTAACTCATACACAACACACATAAAAATTACAGGAGGAAACCACCCAAGGAAACAATAAGCAAAAGATAAAGAGGAAAAGACAGCGAAACCACAAGGAAATAATAGCAAAAGATAACGAACGAGAACAGTGAACCAGTGAACCAGGAGAGTTGCGGAGCACCCCCCTTCCGACGATCGTGTACCGTACATCCGAGAGATGATTTAAAAGGTTAGACCTGAGGGTACCTTTTCATTAGTTTATATTCGTTTTATTATTATTATTATTGCATTCTATTCGCATGAGAGTCGTTTATGGAAGCATGTTGTGGCTTGAATGAAATGGAAGAGTGTCGTCTCTTGTGGTATATATGATGGAAACCAGACGTAAATTCCGTAGCCGAATCCGAATGGACGGTAGTGCGGTCTGTACATGGGACACAACTCCACGTACCACTTGAGTAAACGTCACATTCTCTTGTTTTGTGTTGCTTTTATGTATTTATTTTTGTCATTTAAATTCTGCATGTTGCTTATTTATGCATGACTCAATCGAGCGCATGGGCTTAGTAAGTGCGATGTGAGATCCCCTATGGGGAGGGGTTTAAAGCCCTTTACCACGATGCTTTGCCGCGCCGGTTGATGTGTGTTCGGTTGGATGCAAGACACGTTCAATCGGACATACTTAAGATAGTATGATTGTCTTTGTGTTTGTATGCATGATGTGATGCGACGCGCATGAGCTTAGTATGTTGGTCTAAAGGTCCTCTCTTTGAGAGATCAAGAGCCCTCATAAGGCCACCTTTACGGAGTACTTCGCCGCGCCCCCCTTTATTTTGATGTTTATGCATTTTGCCCATTTCATGCATCAGGTCCGTGTCCGTTCGAACGCGTTCACGAACGCAATTCGAACGCGCATACATTTCGCCTTATCATGCATCAGGTCTCATTTCCGTTCGAACGCGTTAACAAACGCCATACGAACGTGAACATTCTGTTTCATTTCGTTCGAACGCGTAACAAACGCCATACGAACGTGAACATTCTGTTCCATTTCCGTTCGAACGCGTTTACGAACGCTACTCGAACGCGAGCATTCTGTCTCATTTCCGTTCGAACGCGTTTACGAACGTCACACGAACGCGCACACACTGAACCGAGTCTGTCTTATCATATTCATGCATAATTGCCTCTTGGTTGATCTTTCTTGTGTTATATAGCCAACTGTATGATTTGTATTCAAGCATGATTATGTTGTTCTTAGTTTTCCATAACATAGGATTGAAATATGTTCATGAGATTGCCATGTGACGTTGCATGTTGTGATGAACTTGTTGAGGTATGCATATGAATTTAGAAGCATGATATTCTTGGAAATAAATGTTATTTAAGCCTGGTTAAATTACTATAAAATCCTTTTTATTACAAGTGACATAAGTAAGGGACCATTCCGAACCAACGGTTTGAGGTCTTCCCTTGCGAGGGGTGAGTGCGGCCTTAAATCTTTGTCCCGGTTCACACCGGGTGGCGACTCCATGTTATTTCGTACTTCCCATCTAGGCCGCGAGCCTAGGAACGGCGTCGCCCAGTTCCTGTGTTCCCACACCTCCTCAATGACCAAACAACAATAATGGGTATTTGGATAAACTGTCACAGCATGCCAAGCTGTCTTTTTCATGTCAAAGCAGCCAGTTGATACAAAAGAAGAAGCTACCATGACCACCATTTGGGTGGTTGCGTCTGGCTGAAGACGTTAAACTTAGCGCTGGCGGGGAGACAACCCTTGCATTTATTTTATTATTTTTTCTTTACTTTTAATTTTTATTTTATTGTGTGCTATTTGTTTATTTATTCGTTTTGCATGCTATTTATGCAGGGAGCACGAGACACACAACGCCCGCACAACCAAATTCTAACCAGCAATAGTCTGATCAACTTCATGCACGGTAGTGTTGTTCCTCATTCTTGCTCTTTATTTTTTTATCTTACATTGATGACAATGCAAGTTTTAAGTTTGGGGGTGTGTGCATGTTGTTTACTTACTATTTATAAGTTAAATAATAATAATAATAATAATAATAATAATAATAATAAATAAATAAACAAATTTATTTGTTTTTAGTCCTAGATAGTAACACATATATCCTATGATGAATTATTTTTGTTTATGAGTAAAATTTTAGAAACGATAAGTGCCCAATTTACTTTTATCTGATGCCTTGAGTAGTTGATCTATATTAGACTCGTAAGCACTCAATCATAGGTTTTTAGCAGTGAAAACTTAAGTAGTTGGCAAGGTGACTAGTTGAAGAAATTGCATGTCGATGAATGATCGTTTACTTAGATGTCTATCTTGATTTGCTAGTGATATGATGTATGGTATGGATAGAAATAAAAGAAAAAAATCTCTAAAGAAAGAAAATAAACCACCTATAATCGATAAGCGTGAAGCTACCAATGGGTGAGTATTAGGACCACCATGAGGAGAAATTATACCTTAAAGGGTATGTGTGTTGAAAAAGAAAAGAAAAAGTTCAAAAAAAAATGAGAAAAGCAGAAAGAGACAAGAAAAGAAAAGAAAAATCATACCATACTGAGCACAAAATAAGGCAATTACAGAGCATAATTGAGATATCTAATTTGATTTGACCCATCGATCCCAATTTTTAAACGAAATCATTAAGTTGACTTACTTAGGAATCAAGTTGTGACTGAACCTTTACACACACCGTGAGTCTAGCTTAGATAATTTATTCAAGAACTTAGATCTGAGTCGTAGTTGAGTACTTTGAAGGTTCTCTGATTTTATTTATAAGCTTTCTTCGAGGATAATTTTATGCGTAACTATCGAGACTATGCTTTTATTATTTTTATATTTTTGCATGATTGTGTGTGAATGACGTTTGTGGGTATCGTCGCTGTAAGCCCCCACGAGACTATAACTCGTCCACTAGGGTCGCCTAAGGGTTTAAAAGCTTGTTGCATACGCTAAATACAATCGTGATCCCTACGAAAGTGGCTTAGTTAATTTAGTTATTTTTATTTGTTTATTTATATTTAGTTTTTATTTTGTCTTTTGCTCGGGACTAGCAAAACCTTAAGTTTGGAGGTGTTTGATAAGTGTGATTTATACCCACTTATTCCAACATCCTTAGCATATTATTTCGTGTCATTTAGTGTCATTTATAGTTTATTTTATGTCTTGTTTATAGGAAGCATTAAAACATGAAGAATATATCAATTACGCGTGTTTCGGGACCTATTGGGAGCATCGGACTCAAGAACAAGTTTTAGTAATGAAAAGAATTGGAGAGAGTGAGATTTGTTACTTGTTTTACTTTCAAGTGGGGCCGACAACTAAATAAAATGAAGATTAAAAAGAAAGCAAAGAAGACTTTGACCAAAATAAGAAAAAAAGGAAAGAATTGTGGGGCCGACCAAGAGAAGAGAGAAGCTTGAAAAGTGAATTGAAAAGTTGCAATTGTTGACCAAATAAAGCACAAAAGGGCGTGAAGAATTTGAAAGAAAGTTGAGTGTGGCCGGTTTGCAAAGAGAAAGAAGAAAGAGAATTAGAAAAGGAAAGTGAGAGACACATGTGCCCATGTACAAATCATATTAGGTTTCAAACTTTGTTTATTATAAAAACCAAGGCCATGCACGTGAATAACAAAGAGCTGGGCGTTGTGGCGCCAATTGACCAGCACCGCAGTGCCTGTAAATCACACAATTCCCATACAAGTTCTCGAGACTTTGGCGCTGTGGCGCCAACTTATTCGAGCCGCGGCGCTGCGGGAACAAATACACGCGCGATCCAAAAACATTAATTTAGGGTTTTTAACATGTATTATGACCCCAAGGCTCCATTATAAATACATTAGTTCGTCCAAGGCTCAAGGGGGAGGCTAATACACAGCACAAAACACAAGAACACATATTTTAGAGAGATCCAAGGAGGAGGATTGAAGAGAAACAATAGGAGACGAATGCGGTGACGTCCGAAGATGAAGAGATTCAATTCGGGTTTTATCTTCTTGTTTCTTTCTTAGAACTCTAATGATTTCCATTAGATTCCTGACTTATTTATCATTGTATTTATCTATTGTCATGAACTAAACTCCTTAATTCTGGAGAATGATGTAACTGATGCTTGAACCTTGTATTGTTTGCTAATTTTATTATGAGGTTTTATTAAGTTTATTTATATTCTTTTGAGTTTAATGCTTCTTGGTTGCTGGCCATAGTTAAGATGATGTATGTTTGAAATCTGTCAATCGAGAGAGGGGATTTGGAATAGATCTAGAGAATATAACCTAGGAGTTTTATAGAGTTCGAGAGAATATATAAGTTCCTTTGAAGTCGTTAACATAGAATCACAAAGCGTAAATAGTTATTAACTACTAGATTTTTATAGAGATATCGAAGTCTGTAGTTGATGATATTTTCACTGATGCTCGAGAGAGGGAGTGAATATTTTCGGAATCTTGACTTATAAACAATATAACTGAACAAGAATTAATTGGCATGACAAATACATAGGCGACATCTAGGTGAAATCAGGATCTAGAATCTCTATCGTATTAGTTTCTCATATCTAAATAATTTTTAAATTTTATTTATTTAATAAAATCTTTATTATTTGTTTTCTAAATAAAGTTAGGATTATCAATTGTAGTACTTAGTGCGAGTTAACGCAATCCCTGTGGGTTCGACACTCTAAACTCATTTATATTAAAATTTGACACCGTACACTTGCGGTACGATATAAAATATCACAACAGAGACTTAACCTCAAGGGAAAATTTTCAACCTCCGATGCTCCTTGAATCCTGGTAAAGGCGTCCCCACCCAGGTCATTCACAAAAACGAAAACAGCACTCAAAACAAAGTTAATACAATGGAGGTGACTTAACACATACTCCGCAAAGACTCGAAAATTAACAAAGCGACCTCTCGGGACAGCGTCCTATCTAGGGCTACTCAAAATAATAATTTGATGTTCCAAGTGGTTCTTTGTGGTTTGGCTGATAACTCACGGGGGAAGAAACCTTCCCGTGTTCGGCTTCCCCAAGGCTACAAGGGTCACATAGGCACTTCGGTCGTCCCTGTGTCGTGTGCCTGATGGTTCTCAATGGGATCAGCTAGATAACTCACAGGGGGAGAATCTTCCATGTGTTCGGCCTACCCGAGGCTACAAGGGTCACGGAGGCACTTCGACCGTCCTCGATCCATGTGCCTGATGGTTCACAACAGGATCAGCTAGATAACTCTCAGGGGGAAAAATCTTCTCTGTGTTCGGCCTACTCGAGCTCATTCTTCAAAAATACAAGTCATGTGGTAGTCACGCTCCGGCCCCCGGGGTTTGATAATGACAGTAGAGATAGGCGTGTCACGGGGGGTTCGCGTTTTTCCCACATGTACTTCATCCCATTGTAGGCACTGCATTTTTACGCATAAGTCCCTATGATGAGTCTCATTTTGGAGACACTACCTTTTAAGTCACGGAGGTCACGGGAAACGGACATCGGAAGGGGAAATTCAGAATAAACAAGGTTCACTGTTTTCGTTCGTGCTACGTTCGTGTTTACGTTCGAACGTCAAACGGATTGCGGGCGTTCGTGCCGCGTTCGAGGAAGCGTTCGAACGGTGTCGGTAATTCTGGTTTTGCTGCTAGCCTCACATCCAGCCCATTTAGCCCCCCAAAGCCCATAAAAACACATCCCAATTTAAATAAATAAATATTAATTAAAACATTAACTAAATAAGATAATAACTAAAATAATTAAATGATTAAATAAAACATATACCAAACATAAAATAAACAATTACCAACTTAAACTAAAATCATGCCTAAATTAAACAAATCACACACTAAATCAAAATATAATCATGCCTAATTAAAATCAATCAACCAATTATATTCCCAATCTAATAAGATTATTCCCAAACTTAAAATATTGTATTCCTAATCCAAGCCAATCAAATATTCAACCTTCCCTATCTAGCCAAGATTTGTCCCCCCTCAATCTCTTACTTCCCTTATCCAACACCAAATCAAATCCCTCTTTAATTAGCCAAATCCCTTTCCTTGTCAAGCCCAACCCTTTGCCTATAAAAAGAACCCTTCACCAACCTTCTCAACCTTAGCTAGCTAGTCTCTAACTCATACACAACACACATAAAAACTACAGGAAGAAGACACCCAAAAACAGTAAGCAAAAGATAAAGAGGAAATAGGAGCAGAACGGAGTTGGAGCCGCAAGCAAATCAGTAAAGACAACGGACGAGAACAGTGACCAGTGAACCGGGAGAGTTGCGGAGCATCCACCCTTCCGACGATCGTGTACCATACATCCGAGAGGTGATTTAAAAGGTTAGACCTGAGGGTACCTTTTCATTAGTTTATATTCATTGTTTATTGAATTCTATTCGCATGAGAGTCGTCTATGAATGCATGTTGTGGTCTTTGAGTAGATAAAAATGCATGAATTATGAGATGTAATATGTTGTGGGTATTGGATGAATGAGAGATGTGTCAACTCTCGCGGTATATCGGATGGAAACCCGGACATAAATTTCATAGCCGATTCCGAATGGACGGTAATATGATCTGTACTCGGGCCACAACTCCACGTACCACTTGAGTAAACGGCACATTCTCTTGTTTTGTGTTGCTTTCATTTATTTATTCCTCGTCATTTAAATTATGTATGTCGTTAGTTATGCATGATTCAACCAAGCGCATGGGCTTAGTGAGTTAGTCCAAAGGTCCTCCATTTAGGAGATAAAGAGCCGAAAAGGCCACCTTCGTGACACTACTTCGCCGCGCCGGTTGATGTATGTTCGGTTGGACGCGAGATACGTTCAATCGGGCATACTTAGTTTGATATTGTTATCTTTATTTTCGTATGTATAAGTCAATCGAGCGCATGGGCTTAGTAAGTGTGTTGTGAGATCCCCTATGGGGAGGGGCTAAAAGCCCTTTACCACGATGCTTTGCCGCGCCGGTTGATGTGTGTTCGGATTGGATGTAAGATGTGTTCAATCGGGCATACTTGGTTGATATGATTGGTTCTATTCTTGTATGTGTGATGTGACGCGCATGGGCTTAGCATGTTGGTCTAAAGGTCCTCTCTTTGAGAGATCAAGAGCCCCAAAAGGTCACCTTTACGGCAGTGCTTCGCCGCGCCCTTTTATTTTCTGTTTATGTATTGCATCCTATTTCATGCATCAGGTCCGTGTCCGTTCGAACGCGTTCACGAACGCAACTCGAACGCGCATGTGTTTTTGCCTTATTATGTGTCAGGTCTCGTATCCGTTCGAACGCGTTAACAAACGCCATACGAACGTGAGCTTTCTGTCTCATCTCCGTTCGAACGCGTTTACGAACGCTACTCGAACGTGAGCATTCTGTCTCATTTCCGTTCGAACGCGTTTACGAACGCTACTCGAACGTGAGCATTCTGTTTCATTTCCGTTCGAACGCGTTTACGAACGCTACTCGAACGTGAGCATTCTGTTTCATTTCCGTTCGAACGCGTTTACGAACGCACACACGAACGTGCACACACTGAACTGAGTCTGTCTTATTATATTCATGCATAATTGCCTATTGGTTGATCTTTCTTATGCAAATGTGTCACAATTCGTATGCTTATGTCATGATAACATTTGAGTATTATTTCTTGCGGTATATCGGATGGAAACCCAGACGTAAATTCCGTAGCCGATTCCGAATGGACGGTAGTGCGGTCTGTACTTGGGCTACAATTCCACGTACCACTTGGAAAAGTGCCCATATGTGTGCTTGTAGGGTCAATATGTGTGCTTGCGTTTTCCTGAATGTGATATGTAAATTTGTATGTTCGTTGCTATCTTGATATATGTTAAGCATGCAATTTTAAATATGAGATATATGTAAAAGCATACACATAAGTTTTATTTTGCATATGAGAATTTAGAAGCATGATACTATTGGAAATAAGTGTTACTTAAGCTTAGTTAAATTATTACATGAATCCTTTCATTACAAGTGACATAAGTAAGGGACCATTCCGAACCCAACGGTTTGAGGTCTTCCCTTGCGAGGGGTGAGTGCGGCCTTAAATCTTTGTCCCGGTTCACACCGGGTGGCGACTCCATGTTATGTAATCCTTCCCAACTAGGCCGCGAGCCTAGGAACGGCGTCGCCCAGGTTCTGTTGTCTACAGTCTGGCGACTCCACTGGGGATATGAGAATTGGCCCCGAAATATTGTCTTGTAATGAGTGGATTTATGTTTTAATTGACCGTGTCTATAGTGGATAAAGTGAGGGTTTAATCAAAGGCATTTTTAGGCTAGGTAATGGTTTGGTGTCCTCCTTCATTCACTACCTTTCTAGAAGGAAAAGCTGTGAAGGCACCTAGATAGCCATCTACTCGTAGCCTATTGTGATAGACTAATTTGGATGACTCGTTGTTTATTCCTGACAACAAGGGATAAGAGCCTAAGAGGCTTGGGTATTTAAGTGAGCCTCGCTCCACCTTCCCTCTGGGGGATCTACAACGGGAAATCCATTTGACAGTCCGTCACACACCATAGCTCATTGGCACGTACCTTAGTGTATAAAAAGGGGTGCGCTCACTTGGTTGCTCGAACCCTTGAGTGGGGAGACCTAGTTGTGGGCCATCCTTCGCCGGTGAGAGCATTTGTCTATACTCTTACTAACCCACCTATAGACCGGGTTGGCTAAAGTAGCAATTATTTCCTTGAGTATGTGCTTGTGGACCATCCTCATTTGGATGCAGTTGGACTATTGTCAGAAATGCGGGCTTGCTGGGCCATTTAAACTGGGGCAAGTTCGTACCTTATGACTATTAGGCCAAAAGCTTCTGAAATGTTGATGAGCCATTGTAGAAATTATTGTTGTATGTTTGCATTATCTTTCTTTGTGCTTGTGTTCGGAACATTACCATTTGGATTTAGTTGGACTCCTTGTCATGAGATGTGAACTCGTTGGGCCATTTAAACTGGGACGAGTCCACTCCTATGGCAGTTAGCCCAAAAACTTCTAAAATGATGATGGGCCGATTTGTGTGCAAATTTTAAAGAGTTGATATATTTCTTGTATCACATGCATCACATGTATCACATGCACCTCATGCATACATGTACCATGTTAACTCCCTTTTGATTTAAAAGCCATCATAGATGCATGTTGGTTAAGGAAGATGACAGACTTGTCAAAAGACCAAGCAGCCACCAAGAATACTGGCAGAAGACCTAGCTCAATGGGATAGGAAACCCAATCATGCATGCATGCATACACGTAACACATTTTGCATCCCTTTTGTGTTTGTTCTGTTTTGTAATAACAGGTTTCAGAAGAGAAAAAAAGAAAGCGGCAAAGACAAGACAACCAGAATCAGTAACATATGAGTAGTAGTTTTGGGGATGAGTCCCAGGGTCGAGGCCCACATCAAACACAGTTTGGGATGAATCCCGAGGGTCGAGGCCCACATCAGCATCAATCTGGGGGCGAGGCCCTTGTCAGTAGCAGTTGGGGCCGAGGCCCACTTCAACATCAGTTTTGGGGATGAGTCTCAGGGTCGAGGCCCACATCAAACACAGTTTGGGAATGAGTCCCAGGGTCGAGGCCCATATTATCAGCATTACCGGGTATGGCATTCTGGGGGCGAGGCCCATATTACATCAGATCAGTTCTGCCGAGAATGGCACTCCGAGAATGGAGATATGGTCCGGAATGGACAGCTCAAGAATGAACAAGCCGGGAATGGCACTCCAAGAATGGAAGCACGGTTCGGGAATGAACCACCTCACAGTAACGGTTCGGGAATGAACCACCTTACAGTAACGGTCCGGGAATGGACCACCTTACAGTAACAGTTCAGGAATAAAGCCTGCATCTAGTTCGGTTCAGGAAGAAAGCCTACAAACTCGGGAATAAAGCCCACATTCAGTACAGTTCGGGAATAAAGCCCAGGGGAATAAAGCCTCATATCAACACAGTTCGGGAACAAAGCCCAGGGGAATAAAGCCTCATGTCAGTATAGTTTGAGAACAAAGCTCAAGAGGAAGAAAGCCTCATATCAGTATAGTTTGAGAACAAAGCTCAAGGGGAAGAAAGCCTCATATCAGTACAGTTCGGGAATAAAGTCCACACTCAATACAGTTCAGGAATAAAGCCTACATTCAGTTCAGTTCAGGAAGAAAGCCTACAGTCAGCTCAGATCAGAGAATAAAGCTCAAGAGGAAGAAGCCTCATATCAGTATAAGTTTGAGAACAAAGCTCAAGGGGAAGAAAGCCTCATGTCAGTACAGTTCGGGAATAAAGCCCAGGGGAATAAAGCCTCATATCAAAACAGTTCGGGAATAAAGCCCAGGGGAATAAAGCCTCATATCAACACAGTTCGGGAATAAAGCCTCATATCAACACAGTTCGGGAACAAAGCCCAAAGGAAGAAAGCCTCATATCAGTATAAGTTTGAGAACAAAGCTCAAGGGGAAGAAAGCCTCACGTCAGTATAGTTTGAGAACAAAGCTCAAGGGGAAGAAAGCCTCATATCAGTATAGTTTGAGAACAAAGCTCAAGGGGAAGAAAGCCTCATATCAGTATAGTTTGAGAACAAAGCTCAAGGGGAAGAAAGCCTCATGTCAGTACAGTTCGGGAATAAAGCTCGGAGGAATAAAGCCTCATCTCAACAGTTCGGGAATAAAGCTCGGGAGGAATAAAGCCTCATCTCAATACAGTTCAGGAAGGAACAGGCCGAGAATGGCACTCCAAGAATGGAAGCACGGTTCGGGAATGAACCAAGGGTCGCAGCACCTCACCACCAAATCAAAGCAACTCAACACATGGTAAGTCAAGTGGCAGCTGGCGAGCCAGGTAAGTAGAAATGCATTGCATAACTTTGATAGGATTGTCACTGTTGCACATTACACAAGTCCCATCAAAGTGGGGGCGACTGTAGGCACTGCATTTTTACGCATAAGTCCCTATGATGAGTCTCATTTTGGAGACACTACCTTTTAAGTCACGGAGGTCACGGGAAACGGACATCGGAAGGGGAAATTCAGAATAAACAAGGTTCACTGTTTTCGTTCGTGCTACGTTCGTGTTTACGTTCGAACGTCAAACGGATTGCGGGCGTTCGTGCCGCGTTCGAGGAAGCGTTCGAACGGTGTCGGTAATTCTGGTTTTGCTGCTAGCCTCACATCCAGCCCATTTAGCCCCCCAAAGCCCATAAAACACATCCCAATTTAAATAAATAAATATTAATTAAAACATTAACTAAATAAGATAATAACTAAAATAATTAAATGATTAAATAAAACATATACCAAACATAAAATAAACAATTACCAACTTAAACTAAAATCATGCCTAAATTAAACAAATCACACACTAAATCAAAATATAATCATGCCTAATTAAAATCAATCAACCAATTATATTCCCAATCTAATAAGATTATTCCCAAACTTAAAATATTGTATTCCTAATCCAAGCCAATCAAATATTCAACCTTCCCTATCTAGCCAAGATTTGTCCCCCCTCGATCTCTTACTTCCCTTATCCAACACCAAATCAAATCCCTCTTTAATTAGCCAAATCCCTTTCCTTGTCAAGCCCAACCCTTTGCCTATAAAAAGAACCCTTCACCAACCTTCTCAACCTTAGCTAGCTAGTCTCTAACTCATACACAACACACATAAAAACTACAGGAAGAAGACACCCAAAAACAGTAAGCAAAAGATAAAGAGGAAATAGGAGCAGAACGGAGTTGGAGCCGCAAGCAAATCAGTAAAGACAACGGACGAGAACAGTGAACCAGTGAACCGGGAGAGTTGCGGAGCATCCACCCTTCCGACGATCGTGTACCATACATCCGAGAGGTGATTTAAAAGGTTAGACCTGAGGGTACCTTTTCATTAGTTTATATTCATTGTTTATTGAATTCTATTCGCATGAGAGTCGTCTATGAATGCATGTTGTGGTCTTTGAGTAGATAAAAATGCATGAATTATGAGATGTAATATGTTGTGGGTATTGGATGAATGAGAGATGTGTCAACTCTCGCGGTATATCGGATGGAAACCCGGACATAAATTTCATAGCCGATTCCGAATGGACGGTAATATGATCTGTACTCGGGCCACAACTCCACGTACCACTTGAGTAAACGGCACATTCTCTTGTTTTGTGTTGCTTTCATTTATTTATTCCTCGTCATTTAAATTATGTATGTCGTTAGTTATGCATGATTCAACCAAGCGCATGGGCTTAGTGAGTTAGTCCAAAGGTCCTCCATTTAGGAGATAAAGAGCCGAAAAGGCCACCTTCGTGACACTACTTCGCCGCGCCGGTTGATGTATGTTCGGTTGGACGCGAGATACGTTCAATCGGGCATACTTAGTTTGATATTGTTATCTTTATTTTCGTATGTATAAGTCAATCGAGCGCATGGGCTTAGTAAGTGTGTTGTGAGATCCCCTATGGGGAGGGGCTAAAAGCCCTTTACCACGATGCTTTGCCGCGCCGGTTGATGTGTGTTCGGATTGGATGTAAGATGTGTTCAATCGGGCATACTTGGTTGATATGATTGGTTCTATTCTT
This sequence comes from Zanthoxylum bungeanum, assembly GCA_019454045.1. Lineage (NCBI taxonomy): Eukaryota > Viridiplantae > Streptophyta > Magnoliopsida > Sapindales > Rutaceae > Zanthoxylum > Zanthoxylum bungeanum. The sequence continues at coordinate 41,605 of SKCR01032197.1, read as the reverse complement.
GTATGTGTGATGTGACGCGCATGGGCTTAGCATGTTGGTCTAAAGGTCCTCTCTTTGAGAGATCAAGAGCCCCAAAAGGTCACCTTTACGGCAGTGCTTCGCCGCGCCCTTTTATTTTCTGTTTATGTATTGCATCCTATTTCATGCATCAGGTCCGTGTCCGTTCGAACGCGTTCACGAACGCAACTCGAACGCGCATGTGTTTTTGCCTTATTATGTGTCAGGTCTCGTATCCGTTCGAACGCGTTAACAAACGCCATACGAACGTGAGCTTTCTGTCTCATCTCCGTTCGAACGCGTTTACGAACGCTACTCGAACGTGAGCATTCTGTCTCATTTCCGTTCGAACGCGTTTACGAACGCTACTCGAACGTGAGCATTCTGTTTCATTTCCGTTCGAACGCGTTTACGAACGCTACTCGAACGTGAGCATTCTGTTTCATTTCCGTTCGAACGCGTTTACGAACGCTACACGAACGTGCACACACTGAACTGAGTCTGTCTTATTATATTCATGCATAATTGCCTATTGGTTGATCTTTCTTATGCAAATGTGTCACAATTCGTATGCTTATGTCATGATAACATTTGAGTATTATTTCTTGCGGTATATCGGATGGAAACCCAGACGTAAATTCCGTAGCCGATTCCGAATGGACGGTAGTGCGGTCTGTACTTGGGCTACAATTCCACGTACCACTTGGAAAAGTGCCCATATGTGTGCTTGTAGGGTCAATATGTGTGCTTGCGTTTTCCTGAATGTGATATGTAAATTTGTATGTTCGTTGCTATCTTGATATATGTTAAGCATGCAATTTTAAATATGAGATATATGTAAAAGCGTACACATAAGTTTTATTTTGCATATGAGAATTTAGAAGCATGATACTATTGGAAATAAGTGTTACTTAAGCTTAGTTAAATTATTACATGAATCCTTTCATTACAAGTGACATAAGTAAGGGACCATTCCGAACCCAACGGTTTGAGGTCTTCCCTTGCGAGGGGTGAGTGCGGCCTTAAATCTTTGTCCCGGTTCACACCGGGTGGCGACTCCATGTTATGTAATCCTTCCCAACTAGGCCGCGAGCCTAGGAACGGCGTCGCCCAGGTTCTGTTGTCTACACCCATCATGCGTTATGGATCCTCAAAAGTGAAGGTATCTAGGTCGGAGTGCTTCTTCCTGGGGGTTTGATAATGACACTAGGGATTGGCGTGCCACGGGCTTAGGGCCTTCCTTAGATACCGAGCACTCATTGATTTGTCTCTACCTCGAGCAAATCTCTAGAATATTGAACATGATTTTCCCATTCAATTAACAAACAAGTAAAGTGGACAAGTTTTTAATTTAAAAGATAAAGTCTTATTCATATTCTTGTGATCTACTACACTTCTTACAACTATTTGCGGGTCATTACAAAAGAGGCTTTACAATAAGTTTCCAGCTTCCGCGCGGCCGTTCTATGATACTCCTCTGGTCCGGATAGTTCCTTCCGATGTTTCTGATCAATAGTGACAGGGTTACCACAAACCGAGCCTTCTAAAATCATTTCTGAACAAATCGGGGGCCCGGTTGGGGATTTCTGTGTTGACTCCTAGTGGCCCCACGTGAGATTTTTCTCATTTCCCATTATCTCGGGTGGCCACCACATAATAAGTAGGGGCACTCATAAAAACTGATCGTGTGCCCCCGACATGCCAGTTCACATGCCGCTCCATGATGACTATCTTGGCTGTGAATCCGAAAATTCGGCAGGTCGAACAACTGCTGATCGGTGAAATCACTCACATAACGCAAGCGCACATATCGTTCAAGTAGTATAAAATGTATCGATCCCACGAGGACTTAATACCTAAGCTATAAATTTGTGAAGCTAAATGTTTACAAGTATCTAATATATTGGTTGTTTGATTAGATGATGATTTTAAACTAAAGACAAGTAAATAAAAATAATGCAAATGTAAATTAAAGGAAAATTCAATATTATTAAACTATCTAGGGTTGTGAATCCTTCCAATATCTTTTAAAGATGAAGTGGTTATCTCATGTTTGTGCAATATATTGGTTTATTAACCTGGAACCCGAAAATATACAAAAACATTTATCGATGGTCAGATGCAAACACACAAATAACCCAATTAATCATATGTCTATGTGAACTAAGTTACCTGAATTCATTAAGATTAAGTTCCAATTGTGGCTACCCTCGCCCGACAGGTATATGTCTATCCTGTAAGGAAATCTACCTAAGGGTCGCCATGCCCCGAGATGAGATTGTGAGCTATTGAGTCTAGGGCTGAAACCTAAAATTCATTCGTCAAGTTTATTTTAAATTTACCAGATCAATTTTATTAAAGGCCTGTTAATAAGAAGCATTAAGCTTAAGACTCAATAAATAAACCTTTATATTACCAAAGTCATAAAATAACCCCTTATAAACCGGTGATATCAGAATTCATCACAACCTCAGATATGGTATTTAGTTACAACACATATTTAGGACTAGTAAAGACATAAATAAAATAAATGACATAAAGTAAAGCTTGGAAATTAAAAAGGTAAATAAAGCAATAAAGAAAATGTTGGGGGTTAGAGGATCCACTTTTATTACTTCTATTTTATATATCTCTCTTATTATAATTTATAAATTTTGCATGACATTACCAACCGACCATATAGGCGGTATCCTGATTAAGTCAGATTTATGATTAATTCCAACCGACCATAAAGGCGGTATCCAATTTAGTCAGGTTAAAATCAATTTAATTTAGTCCAACCGATCGTAAAGGAGGTATCATATTAAGTCATGTTTTAAATAGTTTATATGTTATAATTAAGAGAGATTAATCTAAATATTAGTAATAAAGGCTTTATCTTTCACCCCAGCAGAGGGGAGTTACCTCCTCAATTGAATAAGAACATTAGAGACCAAGTGGACTTCGAGGAAGAGGGTTCAAGAGTTATACACCTGATCCAAGTCATCGAGGAGCAGTATGAATCAGTTTCATTTGTTTAGGCTTAGTTTCATTATACTATTATTATACTATTTATTTATTTGCATGTATGGAACAAAACGTGGATGCATATTTTATTTAACTTTGTGTTAGTTTATTTTTCATTTATTTGTTATTTTCATAATGAATTAGTAATTAGAAGTTATGGGCTTGAGTTGATAATGGGTAGTTTAAGGTTATTTTTGACTTTTTGCATCAATTATGATTTGATTCATGTAACTATTTAAATGCATATTTTCAATGGAAAAAAAACACTACTTTTATCAACAAAAATTGTGAGCGAACATCAATTGAGTGAGATGGAACGTTTATACTAAAGTTCAGTGATTGAACAAAAAAATAGAAAAAGGTTGGCATCATTTGTGGTGTTCTTTTGCTGGCAAGATTCATCTGAGACAATCTCCAAGAGTTTTCAAGGATAAGTTCTTTGAGGGTTTACGGGATCTTGGGTTAGAATTTATCTTCATCATATCAAGTTTCGTATTAGAGTATCTTTCCTAGAACTCAAAAATAAAAGAAGGTGACCATCTAGATTGTTGTGAATGTTAATTTTCCTTATCAATATCATTACATGTTTTTTTAACTTTCAAAATTCATGTTCAAAAAAAAAAAAAAACAAAATTCAAAATTTATATCAATTTGTTTTTTATATATATAGTAGTCCCATTATATATATAAAGGCTTGGTAACTCCTTAAAATTACATTTTTATTACGTCCAAGAAAAAATATAAGATCATTTTTCAAAGGCATGGTCATCCTAAAAAAGTTAGAAAATATTCAACTATTGGATCAATTACTTTTTGTGGACCGATTAGTGTCATTAAACGTCAAATTACATGCTACAAACAATTAAAACCAGAAAGCAGAAATCTAGATCTACTTTACATGCTAAACCCTAAAAACGTTGAAACCAAAAAAACCTGATAAATCCAAGTCGAGATAATCCTCTGTCCTTAAGAACTTATTGACCCCGTCACATGTGCTTTAAGGATTCGCAATTGGCCAATGTTCTCCCATGATAACTCGGTTCCTTCTTGTCCAATGAGCACTCATTGACAAATATATGAACTAGGAAATTATGGAACTCTCTCACAATAAAATGAAAGCAATAAGATTCTCAAAACCGGATCTGTTTTTCTCTATCTTTATAATGGATGAGATGCCTATTATATAAGGCATGGAGGGGTGCCAAGAGGGCACCCATTGGGGTGGGATGCAACCCTCCCAAGGATTGCAACCTTCCCATGCACCCCTAACATCCAACAAGACATTTAACAATATCCTTTAATGAATATTATCAGAATTTCCAACAATCCCCCACAATTCTTCTAATATTCATATAGGCACTTGAGAGAGTTACCATGAACTAAAGCTGCATCGAAATAGGTAGCTTTCACCTTGAACCTTTCCTAGTGAATGACAATCGGATTTACTTGGCAAACCAGTGACCCATAGTCTTGAACTGTTCTGCCATTAGTGTAAACCAAGACAATTGCCAACACACAACTTTAATTCGACCATTTTACCGTTCTACGGTTGTGTTCATTTCGGCCCTGAACAACGGTCCTGGATTCATCAAGCACTTTAGGGTAACCCGCCTTTAAAAGTTCCCATGGAAGCAGCATCACTTCTTACTTGAAATAGATGATCTACTATGAAGAGGTAATCTGTCTTTACCCCCATTAGGACTCATCTCCTAATATAGTGATCATTAAAAGCCTTAGCTTATCCTAACCAATGACAAACAGCACTCAGCGTCATTATCGGAATGGGAAAAAGTACAAAACTCTCCAGTACTTGTTTTGAATTGCACAAAGTTTCTGTTGTCCATTTTGAACCTAGATCTTGGGATCTCCAGTCAGCTAGGTTGGGTTTCCACAGTGACAATTCTTAGATTATAGGCTTCAAGCCCATTCCCCTCGATAACTTCTCAACTTGCTCTCGAGGTAAACCTTTAGTTAGTGGATCTGCTAGGTTTTCCATCGACTTAACATAATTGATCGTTATTATGCCACTTGAGAGCAGTTGACGTATGGTATTATGTCTCCGACGTATATGTCGAGACTTACCATTATACATTGTATTTTGGGCTCTCCCAATAGCTGATTGGCTATCACAATGTATGCTAATCGCTGGCACCGGTTTGGGCCAACTAGGAATATCCTCCAGGAAGTTTCTAAGCCATTCCGCTTCTTCCGTTGTTTTGTCTAATGCTATGAACTCTGATTCCATAGTAGACCGGGCAATACATGTTTGCCTCGAGGATTTCCACGACACGGCTGCATTACCAAGTGTGAAAACAAATCCACTCGTAGATTTGGAATCCACCGTATCAGATATCCAGTTAGCATCGCTGTATCCCTCTAGTACATCAGGATATCTCTCGTAATGTAGCCCATGTTTTGAAGTTTCTCTCAGATACCTCAAAACTCTTACTATGGCTTTCCAGTGGTTATGTCCTGGATTGCTCGTATATCTGCTAAGCCGGTTCACTGCTTGAGCGATATCAGGTCGTGTGCAATTCGTGAGATACATCAGACTTCCGATGATTCTCGAATACTCTAATTGCGATATGCTTGAACCAATATTCTTTGATAAATGAAGAGTTATGTCCATATGGGTTCTAGCCACATTTAGATCCCTTTTGATATATTTATCAAGTATCTTCTCAATATAATGAGTCTGAGATAAAATTAATATCCGTCTGATATCCTGAAAATATTAATTCCTAGGATCACATCAGCTATTCCCATATCTTTCATATCAAATTTGCTGGATAACACGTTTTTGGTAGACTGAATCATTTCATGATCACTACCAATTATCAGCATATCGTCTACATAGAGACACACAATGACATATCCTTTTTGAGTTGATTTAGTGTACACACATTTATCACACTCATTGGTTTTGAACCTACTTGACAACATTTCTTTGTCAAATTTCTCATGCCATTGTTTCGGTGCTTGTTTTAATCCGTACAAGGATTTTACAAGTTTGCACACCTTCTGTTCTTGTCCAGGAACACTAAACCCTTCTGGTTGTTCCATGTAAATCTCTTCATCCAATTCACCATTCAAGAATGTCGTATTTACATCAATTTGATGTATTTCAAGACCTAATATAGCTGCTATGGCTATGAGCATTCTTATCGATGTGATACGAGTCACTGGTGAATAGGTGTCAAAGTAATCAAGGCCTTCCTTTTGTCTATAACCTTTTATGACAAGTCTCGTCTTGTATTTATCTATTGATCCATCTGTTTTCATCTTCCTTTTGAATATCCATTTGTAGCCCAGCGGCTTACAACCTGGTGGAAGATCAACCAACTCCCAAGTATGGTTCTGTAGGATCGAATCAATCTCACTGTTAATAGCCTCTTTCCAAAGAGGTGCCTCCGGAGAAGACATAGCTTCTTTATAGCTTTGAGGCTAATTTTCTAACAAGTATGTCAGAAAATCGGGACCAAACGACTTAGACGTTCTAGCTCTTTTGCTACGTCTAGGCTCGATTGTCTCAGCATTTACACGTTGATATGATTCTTGGTCAACTTGATCACTATCATTGACAGTATCAAATGTTCTTTTGAGAAACTCGGTTCTTTGTTTTTCCTTACAAGGAAATGTCTCTTCAAAAAATATCGCATTCCTTGACTCAATTATCATATTCAGATTGATGTCAGGAATCTCAGACTTGTGCACCAAGAATCGATACGCACTACTGTTGCAGCATATCCAATGAATATACAATCAACAGTTTTAGGTCATATTCTAACTTTCTTAGGTTTAGGAACCATTACTTTGTCAAGACACCCCCACACTTTTAAGTATTTTTAGGAAGGTACGAAACATTTCCACAACTCATATGGTGTCTTGTCCAACCTTCTGTGAGGAAGCTTGTTTAGAACGTAGTTCGCGGAAAGCAAGGCTTCCCCCCACAAGTTCTGGGGTAAACCCGAACTTGCCAACATGGCATTCATCATTTCCTTCAATGTTCGCTTTTTGCGCTCCGTAATTCCATTCTGTTGAGGAGAATAATGGACAGTAGTTTCATGAATAATTCCGTGCACAGAACAATATTCACCGAATGGTGAAACATATTCACCACCTCTATCACTCATGATTCTTTTGATTTTCTTGCCAAGTTGATTTTCAACTTCGTTCTTATAGTGTACGAAGCTCTCAATCGCTTCAGCTTTGCTCCTCAGCAAGTACACATAACAGAATATTGTGTTGTCATCGATAAAAGTGACAAAGTACTTTTTACCGCCTCTTGTTTGCACAATATTCATGTCACACACGTCAGTGTGTACAAGTTCTAAGGGTTCGGAACTGCATTCATCATTTCCTTCAATGTTCGTTTTTTGCGCTCCGCAATTCCATTCTGTTGAGGAGAATAATGGGCAGTAGTTTCATGAATAATTCCGTGCACAGAACAATATTCACCGAATGGTGAAACATATTCACCACCTCTATCACTCCTGATTCTTTTGATTTTCTTGCCAAGTTGATTTTCAACTTCGTTCTTATAGTGTACGAAGCTCTCAATCGCTTCAGCTTTGCTTCTCAGTAAGTACACATAACAGAATATTGTGATGTCATCGATAAAAGTGACAAAGTACTTTTTACCGCCTCTTGTTTGCACAATATTCATGTCACACACGTCAGTGTGTACAAGTTCTAAGGGTTCAGAACTGCATTCATCATTTCCTTCAATGTTCGCTTTTTGCGCTCCGCAATTCCGTTCTGTTGAGGAGAATAATGGGCAGTAGTTTCATGAATAATTCCGTGCACAGAACAATATTCACCGAATGGTGAAACATATTCACCACCTCTATCACTCCTGATTCTTTTGATTTTCTTGCCAAGTTGATTTTCAACTTCGTTTTTATAGTGTACGAAGCTCTCAATCGCTTCAGCTTTGCTCCTCAGCAAGTACACATAACAGAATATTGTGATGTCATCGATAAAAGTGACAAAGTACTTTTTACCGCCTCTTGTTTGCACAATATTCATGTCACACACGTCAGTGTGTACAAGTTCTAAGGGTTCAGAACTGCATTCATCATTTCCTTCAATGTTCGCTTTTTGCGCTCCGCAATTCCGTTCTGTTGAGGAGAATAATGGGCAGTAGTTTCATGAATAATTCGGTGCACAGAACAATATTCACCGAATGGTGAAACATATTCACCGAATGGTGAAACATATTCACCACCCCTATCACTCCAGATTCTTTTGATTTTCTTGCCAAGTTGATTTTCAACTTCGTTCTTATAGTGTACGAAGCTCTCAATCGCTTCAGCTTTGCTCCTCAGCAAGTACACATAACAGAATATTGTGCTGTCATCGATAAAAGTGACAAAGTACTTTTTACCGCCTCTTGTTTGCACAATATTCATGTCACACACGTCAGTGTGTACAAGTTCTAAGGGTTCAGAACTGCGTTCAACAGAATGAAATGATGTTCTATGCATTTTTGCTTCAACACATGCCTCACACTTATGTTGGCTATCAATTGCAAATTTAGGTATAAGGTCCATGTTAATTAATTTACGCATGGTATCATAATTAACATGTCCTAACCTCCCATGCCATACATTTTGTGACTCAATAATATAAGTAGAAGTACTAGCTTTATTAATAGCACGATTGACAGTCATTACATTTATCTTGAAAAGGCCCTCAGTTAGGTAACTTTTTCCTACATACATATCATTCTTAGTCATTACAAACTTATCAGAAACAAACACAATCTTAAAACCAGCCTTACTAAGAAGAGAGCCCGAGACCAAGTTCTTCCGAATATCTGGAACATGCAGTACATTTCTCAATGTTAGCTCTTTTCCGGATATCATCTTCAGAACCATTGTGCCTTGTCCAACCACCTGAGAGGTAGACGAGTTTATGATCGCCGTCATCGACCTTCTGGTACATGGAAAACATTTTGCTATCTGCACATATATGACGAGTAGCCCCAGTGTCTACCCACCATTCTCTCGGATTCCCAACTATGTTGGCTTCGGTTACTACTGCTGATAATTCCATCTCTGAGATCTCATCAGTCAGCTGCTCACCTTCAGTGACATGAGCCTCATTTTTCTTTTTCTTGCCCTTGTCCTGAGACTTCTTATTTCTGCAGTCATTTGACATATGACCGCTCTTTCCACAGTTGTAGCATTTCCCCTTGAACTTCTTGTTCGAAGAATCAACTCCACTGTTCTTTCTTTTCTTGCTACCCTTCACACCCTGAATGATGTTGGCCTTAGACTCCATAGTCTTGTAGCTGGCCTTCTCGGACATCATGTTGTCCTCCTCGATTCTCAATCGAACACTAAGGTCTTCAAGGCTCATCTGCTTCTTTTTGTGTTTCAGATAGCTCCTGAAGTCCTTCCATGATGGAGGCAATTTTTCAATTATGGCGGCAACTTGAAACATCTCACAGAGTTTCATACCCTCATCCAGTATTTCATGAATGATCAATTGCCGTTCACCCAACTGAGGTATCACCGTCCTTGAATCTACCCACGACAAATTTCTTTTGTCCGGCATCCTCAGTTTTATATTTCTTCTCGAGAGATTCCCAGAGAATCTTCGCAGAAGTCATGCATTGGTACACATTGTACATGGTATTGTCAAGACCACCCAAAATTTAGTTCTTGCATAAGAAGTCTCCAGACATCCAAGTCTGTTCTCGCTCATCCTTGACCATTTCAGATTCACCCTCCACAGGACCCGGAGGATCTTTGAGGAATTTAGCCAACTGGAGAGTCGTCAGGTAGAACAACATTTTGCTTTGCCATTGTTTGAAATTTGTCCCACCAAATTTCTCCGGCTTTTCTCCATGAGAGACCGGTACTGTGATGTTTCCGCTAGCCATTTGTAACTGGAAAATCCAACAGGGGTCGTTGTCAACGAATGATCTTGTTCAAAGTGATATACTAAGTTCCCACTTGTTCTATTGGATGGTGGTTCCAATAAACACAAATCCTTGAATTTCAACTAAAGATTCAGGACGAGGGGATCCGGAGTAACCACTTAAATCCCTAACCACTTTTCCAATCATCAAAGAGAACCAAATTTATTCAGTTTGACCAATCAAAGCATAAACTTAGAAAAGAATTTATTAGATCACCATACAAAAAACATATGTAAAGATCCCACGCAATTAATATAAATTCATTGATATCAAATTGTAAAGACGTGGTTTAGATTTCTTCTGATAATACAAATTTCAAGCACTTTAGACAATTTCTGATACATATTTGCACCCATAAATCAAATGGGTTTGTCACACAAAATAATATACCAAAGTAAACATCCAAGGCTCAATTAGCTGCAGCATTAGCATAAAGCAAATCACACACAGTCACTTCTCAATCATCGAGCCAGGGTCCACGGCTCTAACACACTTGGGGTGCACCTCATAGCCACATTCAAGGCACTGGTAAGCCCAACCGGACCCTTGCTCATCACAGTCGCAGCATATAAACGGCCCTCCCCCAGTACCTTCCGATACCAAATTAAGCTCGTGCCTATGTCCTTCGTGAAACTCAGATCGCGGCAAGTTCTTAGCCGCTTCCTCCATCTGTTTCTCCAAGTACTCCAGTTTGGCCTCGGTGAAAGGATACGCATTCTCTTCATACAAATTGATAAGGTTCCGTCCTTGTTTGGTAACAGTTTTTCCATCAGGGCCTATAATCACCAAACAAGGAATGCCTTGCACATCAAAGTACTTAGTAAGCTCTTTGATTGTTGGGTCTCCGAAAGGCAATGCCAGCCATGGCATGGTATCGAAATAGGATTCGAAAGCTGTTTGGTCACGATCAGTTGACACGAATACGACTTCAAAGTCCTCAACATCTCCTTCTTCTATAAGCATTTGCTTAATTTTTTGGTAGATGGAAAGTAACTTGGGCATGAATTTTTTACATGGAATGCACCATTTGGCTGAGAAGTAAAGTCCAACTGTTTTACCTACCAAGGAAGAAACGGGTACCTACACAATAAAAGCATGCACAAATTAAAATTTGTATTTATTCTTCTAATTATACTTTAAACTAACAGACAAAAATGCAGCTCAAGTCAGAAAATTGAAACCGACACGTGAGAAATGCGTGTAACAATCTGCTTAATGATTCCAAATTTGAATCCCCAAAATCACTGCATATTCAATATTACCAACCATACCTAAATTTTAAATAATCGAGATTAACAAAGCCTAGCTGTTATATTATAGAAGGTCATGGCCTTAATTCATTTTCAAAATTTAGTTATTATATACTTAATCCAATGTCAGTTCTCATCTGATTCTTTTTTGCCTGGTTATTGTCAGCACTCAGCAGAGGATAAGGTAGCATGAGCTCACTCATGGTGAGTTTAGTTTTATTTGATGCTAAATAAAAAGTTTAAGGGTTTAACTTATAATCAAAAATTAGCTAAAGAATTGAGAATTACACAAACTCTATTGACTTCAAATCAATTCTTAGCTGATATGATTAGTGTCACAGCATTTATAAAACTACAAATACCAGTCCATACTAAAATGTTTGATTCAATTTTATTCTTTTAAGTTTTGTAATTGAGATTATTAAAAGTATGTTCTTAATATGTACAAAGTTTGATGTCAAGTAGATAGATCAAATTGAACCGATAAAAAATTTAAAATACCTAGCAAAACGAATTATTAACTATTATCCCCAAAGGATAGTCTAGATAACTTAAGTAGAAGCAAAAATTCATCTATTCAATTTCAAATAGATACATGAGATTTTTTTAAAAAATAATAATAATAAAAAGAATTACAGAGACTTGAGAATAAATTTAATTAAGTGAAATTAGAAGGTAGGTTGTCACGATAACGACTTGAAGACACGTGTCCATAACATTGTAGAAGGGAACAAATGATGCAAGAAAGATAAAGTGTATATGTGTTGTCCATAAAAATGAGTTGAAAAAAAAAAAAAAAAGCAACTCTTTACTTATCCACATGATGCCTTTTTATATGGAAATGGCTTTTTCTAGCTAACAAAGCAGTGGCAACTGACAAACACGTTTTACTCGACCAAAATTTGAGACACATCATAAGTGGACCTAAAGTATTGCATTCAAATAATCATAAGCATGAAAGAATGAATGTTCGTGATATAGTTTAATTAAACGATACCGATACTAATAAGTTGAGTTTATATTGAGTACTGGATCAACAAATACGTACCTGTTGAGAAGTAGGGTGACCCAAAAGAAAGTCTCTGTCGTGGTTTGTTAGTAAATTAGTTAGAGTCTGGTGCTCATGCTTTTCTTTTTCTTCCTTTTTCAATTCCTCGAGCTTCTCATTAGTGAATGGGAAAGCTTTGATCCCATACTTGTAAATAAGTTCAACTCCATCATGAAATGTTGCATCATCATCATCATAAGTTGCAAAACAACCAAGCAAGGAATGCCTTCGATGTCGAATTTTCTGTTCAATGCCTTCTTTGTTTCCAAATCAGAAAATGGAATTGCTAGCCATGGCATGCATGCACGATAATTGTTGAAGGCATTCAAGTCTTCATCAGATGACACAAAGACAATCTCAAAATTTGACCCCTCGTTCTTCAGCTCTTCGTAAATGCCAACGAGAGCTTGGGTGAAATTCCTACATGGCGGATACCAATTAGCTGAGAAGTAAAGGGCTGTGACCATGCCTTCGAGATCAGAAACTTTCACCTGCAATTAACATGAGCCAATTTAGGTAAGTTTTATTTTTCTTTCTTAACTTAATAAAAATGATATTTTAACAAAAATGATATCATTACTCCTTAACTTAATAGGAACTCAAACTCCTTTCCACCCATGCAGTAGGTCAGTAGGTGAGCCACTTATATGACAGCGAGGGCGACTTATTTTGTTAAAATATCTCATAAAATTAATGACATAATTTAGATTTTCCACTACTAAAATGAAGAATATCTATCAATTTTCGTGAAAATCGAATTTCACCCCAAAATGCTAGCTACCCACGTGAGCGAAGTTCGACGAGAGATTTTACACGATTTTGCTAAATACTATATGTTATTTTGAAGAATAAGAATCACATTCCACAAAAGCTTGTGAGCCAAGAAAATGATGTGCCACCTACAGGCTATACAGCGTTAATGTGAGGCTAGAGTGATAAGTTTCATGCCAGATTGGTTCTCTGAAAAAGTGGGAACCCATTACTGATTTGTGACAACTAGCACCTTTGTAAATTAGCCTCACCACCTTACAAAAGGGACCCCTCTCCTTACAATAACAATGGACACAAAGCAGCAACAACTATAAAACAGAATACTTTTGTACCGTGAATTTTATTCAAGAAGCTTTCTTCATTCGTTGGGATGCCAACTAGATAAGATTATTGGGAATTATAGTATCAACGAGTCCAAAGTAATTTCATATTTAAAAAGCTTAGTGTTTATGTAGTGACACTGTCAAATTAACACGATATCGTCTTATTTGAAAGCACAAAGTAATTTCACCACACACCAAGCCTCCGTTATTGGAGATAGTATATCATATTTCGCATGTATATGTCATCTCTCTTACAGCAGTTGGGTCTCACACAGTTGTAGGACCCAGCTATTAGAGTTTAAGTAATAGAGTTTAAGTATTAATGTTATGATATAGAACTAGGTTGATCTTCTAAAAACAAAGCATCTTTATTAACGAATAATATCACTATCAAAATGATTTTTAATTTTTTTTTTTAATTTCGTTTTGATTTTATTTACCATTCTCTTTCATATCATTGAAGGCAGTAAACATAGAACAGCTGTAGCTGCTATTACAGAAAAACGACATCGTATGTACATTTTTGCTGTGTTCATATAATGTGAAGCATTCTGCATCACACGTAAACCCCACAAAGTATATCTAGGCTCAAAAGTCACGTAAAATCCAACCCAAATGAGGCAAATAACAGGTCTCAAATAGTTTGTCCACATAATGGAGTCTTGCCAAGAGACCATTTATAGGGTTAGTAACTTTTGAAGTAACAATATCCTTTATGTAATTTGGAGCTTGCTTAATTAATTAGTTAATTAATTTATCATCTTAAAATAATCGTTTCAAAATTCACAACAAGAAATTATACTAAGTTTGAATAGCAAAACCCTAGTGATGAATCAAAATTGATTTTATCATCATACATAAAATATAATATGACACGTCCCCGAAACCTAAACCGAGTGTTCCAATGAATATTCACCAACTGATGACTTAGTGAGTATATAACAATGATAAATTTACAGGCTGGTTAAATTATAATTATATTCAAACCCAATATAAATTTTATGGAACAAAAAAGAAAAATCAATATTGTGTAGGACCTTCCCTACCGACAAAATTATCGCATGCCAAAACTCTTAAAATATCATCTTAATTCAATATTTAGATGATGTTTATACTTGGTTCAAAATTTGATATCAAATATTTTCATAGATAATATTTAACAAGAAAAATTTATAATAAACGGTTCCAGAAAGTTATTTTCTACCTATATGTTCATCAAAATTGATTTCTTTTTTCAAAAAAAAAAAAAAAAAGAAAAAGAAAGAGAAGAGAAACTATATGCATGCTTTTCATGTAATTTTTATTTTTCAAGTAAATAAAAAAAACATAACCTGAAGGGTATCCTCTCACAAGAAAGTGGGTTAGGCAAAAAAAAACAAGCATAGTATTAATATTTTCTTGATTATTTATTCATTGCAACTGAATAAATGTTAAAGAAAAAAGAACCTGAGACCCATCTTGAGAGAGAAGATAATCACGATCTTCAGAGGTCAAGAGGCTGCAAAATCTTGATGAGCTTGAATTGCCATTTTTCAACGGCAAATGGTTCTTGCTTCTCTCCAAGTTCATATCCAGACTCACTTCATTTCTCATCAGTATTCTCTTTATTTAATTTTCTCTCAAATACTAAAAAAAATAAAAATAATAAACACTCTATATATCTGTCCCCAGCCAGCTCCAATGCTTTTGTAATGATGCTAACTCATCATCATGCATCAAAACACTCACACGTAGCACTCCTAGGAACAACGTTCCTCTACTCCTACTCTCCATCATTTTTAATGCACCCTCACTCCGGAGTAATTCTTTAGCGGAGGTATGGGTGACGTGATATCACCAACGAATTAAAAAATGACATGTATAATTTTAACACGCGTGGCAATGGATGATTGGCTTATTGCATGAATGACGTGATACATTTTATTGTAGATTTTCTCTTAATTAAGACTTTCATTAATCAAGTCAACGTTAGCACCATACCCAGTTATTTGTTCGGTTCGGTTATTTATGATTTGAAGAAGAAATCGATTCGGTTACGGTTTCAGTTTTTTTTTTAAATCGTAGAACATGATCAAATCGGTAAAAACTTGTTCAGTTTCGATTTAGGAATGAAATCATCTTACGGTTCCATACGGTTCGGTTCCGTGTGAATTGTGTGATCAATCACTGCCACGTGTACTGTTACTGTTTAAAGTCATTGGTGTCCCGGTTGTCATAAAATAAAAAGACGTTTTGAGGGACACCTGTCTCGCTCTCCCCCATTTTTTTTCTTTTTCTAGAAAAAAATTCCTTTTACCAAGGGGAAAAAAATGGGAGGGCTTTACGTACGATTCACAAATCACAAGAAAGAAATCCAACGGCGTTGACGAAGACACCACAGAGGTTTCTTTGCCGTGTGTCATTCTTGATTTAGAGTTGGCGCCACGACAATACTGACTTTTCCATTAAAGCTATCTTAAAATTTTCCGTTCTTGCTCTATTAACGATGTTGATTGAGATTTTCGTCTGTGGGATCTAGTTTATAACTTTTTCATAGAGCATAATAATTATAAATCACATGATATTATCAATTTATAAATATATATTTATATATATATAATTATATTCAAATATCGGGCTCTAAGTTTTCGATCCTATATAAATTTATAAGTATGTGACCAACAATTAATTAAATAAAAGATTTTTTAAACTTTCTAATCTAATATATTAAATTTTCATATAGATTTTTAATTTTGACCAAAATTTAAGACTCATCTAATAATAAAATATTATTAAATTTTATACGAGAGACTTGATATCATCTTTCCTCAGTTTAGATAACAAGCAACTATATTTTGTCAGAAAAATTTGATATAACATTGATATCTTGCCTTCGTCATATGGTGCCCAATCTATAATTTTTATTATTTTTGAAATCGTTAAAAATCTCACCATCAAATCACTCATTCCGGACTTAAGTTGAGCAAGTAAAATCTCATACCGTCTCAGACTCTTATAAAAAATACACTCACTGAATTCAAACTCAGAACCTCAAAATGATACCTTAAATCTTATACTATAAAATCACGCCCTTTAAGGACAACCCCAATATGTATTCTTTAGGCTTTATCCACCGAAATGCTTTTGTAATGATGCTAACTCATCATCATGCATCAAAACACTCACACGTAGCACTCCTAGGAACAACGTTCCTCTACTCCTACTCTCCATCATTTTTAATGCACCCTCACTCCGGAGTAATTCTACGGTGCAACGGAGGCATGGGTGACGTGGTACCACCAACGAATTAAAAAATGACATGTATAATTTTAACACGCGTGGCAATGGATGATTGGCCTGTTGCATGAATGACGTGATATCTCTGTTGCATTGTAGATTTTCTCCTAATTAAGACTTTCATTAATCAAGTCAACGTTAGCACCATACCCGATTATTTGTTCGGTTCGGTTATTTATGATTTGAAGAACAAAATCGATTCGGTTACGGTTTCAGTTTTTTTTTTAAATCGTAGAACATGATCAAACCGGTAAAAACCTGTTCAGTTTCGATTTAGGAACGAAATCATCTTACGGTTCCATACGGTTCGGTTCGGTGGGAATTGTGTGATCAATCACTGCCACGTGTACTGTTACTGTTTAAAGTCATTGGTGTCCCGGTTGTCATAAAATAAAAAGACGTTTTGAGGGACACCTGTCTCGCTCTCCCCCAATTTTTTTCTTTTTCTAGAAAAAATTCCTTTTACCAAGGGGAAAAAAATGGGAGGGCTTTACGTACGATTCACAAATCACAAGAAAGAAATCCAACGGCGTTGACGAAGACACCACAGAGGTTTCTTTGCCGTGTGTCATTCTTGATTTAGAGTTGGCGCCACGACAATACTGACTTTTCCATTAAAGCTATCTTAAAATTTTCCGTTCTTGCTCTATTAACGATGTTGATTGAGATTTTCGTCTGTGGGATCTAGTTTATAACTTTTTCATAGAGCATAATAATTATAAATCACATGATATTATCAATTTATAAATATATATTTATATATATATAATTATATTCAAATATCGGGCTCTAAGTTTTCGATCCTATATAAATTTATAAGTATGTGGCCAACAATTAATTAAATAAAATTTTTTTTAAGCTTTCTAATATAATAGATATTAAATTTTCATATAGGTTTTTAATTTTGATCAAAATTTAAGACTCAAACTAATAATAAAATATTATTAAATTTTATACGAGAGACGTGATATCATCTTTAGATAACCAGCAACTATATTTTGTCAGAAAAATTTGATATAACATTGATATCTTGCTTTCGTCATGTAGTGCCCAATCTATAATTTTTATTATTTTTGAAATCGTTAGAAATCTCATTATTAAATTACCTCTTCCGGATTTAAGCGGAGCAAGTAAAATCCACAATTATCTCGTATTTTTACAAAAAATACACTATCTGAATTTAAACTCATGACCTCAAAATAATATCTTAAATCCAACACCATCAAACTACGCCTCTTAGGGACAACCCCAATATGTATTCTTTAGGCTTTATCCACCGAAATGCTTTTGTTCTTATCTCGAAAGCAGCAGTGTAATTATATGCAATTGGAAAATTGTAATATCTTATCTCCGTTAATCTTGATCATGATCCATACAAATCCTAATTTCATTTTCATTAAAATTCGTGAAATTTATCGAGCAAATAAATATAAAATGCAAACCCAAAATTTTAATTTTATGATCAATTCTATTTAACCAAATAATGTGGGTTCTAATTCTTTCAATATAATATGTGACAATTCTATTCAAGGACGAAGGATGAGGTTTTTTGTGGGGAAATTTTATAATTTTTAAGAGTTTAATTTATAAATTCATATGATAATTTTATTATTTACTTAATATTAAAAATAAAATAAAAAATTATTGAATACAATAGGCTTCCCCTAACCCTATTTGCCTTACACAATTGACTAAAATTAAACACTTAATCACAGATTTGAAATATACCTAAAATAAAAATGATAAAATCATGCAAGAAACGAAAATATATGAAAAGAAAAAAAAAAGAATGGAATTTTGAGAAAATCCCATTTCAAAACAAAAATAATAATTTAAAATACTACAAAATTGATCATCTAGATTGTTGAAGAAATCGATTATGAATATAGAGGCGGCCGAAATTGGAAAAAAATGAAGCTTTGGCATGAGAAGCACGAGATACTTTAAAGGGTTATAAATTTGATGTGACACACGAAACGAAGGGATATTATTTTGGAAAAATTTTGAAAAAAAAAAAGAAAGAAATTTAAAAAAACAGCCAATTTTCGCGAGCTAAAATAATTAGATGCTTATCATTAAAGAACACGTGTGAAAGGTTAGGACAGGTGTCACGTGCTACAGAAGAAAGTTGTTGGATTACTTCAATAAGTTAATTTCATTATTATTCGAATCCGAAGATGTGGGCCCCACCGATAAATGTCCTTCCGCCAAAGCCCACGTGTCCTACACTTATCCGCGTCAAAGAAAGCAAAAGGCCAAAAGCGGGACCCGCTTTGATAAGGAGCTCGTGACCCGAATGCCAGCAAGCAAGCTGTGCGTGGCGCGTTTTGCATTGGGACACGTGGTTTGGTCGTACGAAGTTTGGTGCCATTGCTGGGGTACTATTTAAAATGGGTGTCAGTATACGTTTGGTGATCGTCAGCTCTCCTGCTTCTCTTTAGATCTTTAAATACTGGAGTGGCGTAATAACATCCAGCACCCTGAGATCTTTCGTTTTCATTAAAAATACATTATTTCCAATTTTATCAAATAGACATCCATAGCTTTTAGCTTTTTCCTTTTGTTTGGGGTAATTATATACCATTTCACTACTTTGAGATATATAACAAATGGATAAAAAAAAAGGGTATAATATCTATTATTATATTTTTACAAACTTTATATTTTACTATTATGAGCGCATTTAATAGAGAATATTACCATAAAATATAAGCTAATTTATAAGTTATGCAACAAACGTTAGAGTATAAACTTGTTTGCTGGTATTTTATCCACGAACTCATTATCAAAGCGGGGCCCACTTTTGGCTTTTTGTTTTTTTTGATACGGATAAGTGTAGGAAACGTGTGCTTTGGCGGAAGGACCTTCATTGATGGGGCTCTCATCGTCGGATTCGAATAATAATGAACTTACTTATAATAAATATTATGGTTTTGTCAGCGTTAAATTACCTGTTTGGTGGAGCGTTAACGTTTTACCAACGCTCCACCAAACACACTTTATATCTTTACAAAAAAATTAAATTTAATATAATAATAAAATATTACACATCAATACATTTTATACCAATTTCTTATTTTTTTTCAATATTAATAAAATATAACACTTTATAGTAAAATGGAGATTTTATAATTTTTAAAATAATGAAATAATAATAATAACTATTTTTTTAAATACTATATTACAATTTACCGATATTATAATCAGAAATCTTTTGTTACCTGTAACTGATAGATCATCTGAGCCCATTGTCAAAACATGCTTAATCAAATGAAACATACCCACTAGCACAAAAAGTCCAATAAGGGGAAGAGTTCAACCTACAAGACCTAACACCAATCCAAACCATAGGTCATGAGAAGTCGCCATCAATCTCGCTGAAGTATCCAGGACACAAAATCCTCTAGAGCATCCATGAGCTCAACATATCTCGAGATGGAGCCCGTAGAATGCATCTCATGAGACTTATACCTCATGAGCCCACTCTTACGGGCTCGAGATCGTTGCACAGCGGTCGTACGATCCAAAAGCCCCACCAAGCTCACCAAGTTCGGAACATCCTTGAGAGCCCAGTGAAGGAAAGAGAACCACCCTAACAGTTATCAATTTAAGATAACAATAAATCCCAATAAATTCGGATTAGTTACCGCTCATAATGGTCTTCAACGGTTACCACATTTTGTACCACTAAAACACCTCCCCAGTATTATAAATAAGGAAAAAAATCCATTGTAATGGGAGGGGAAGAAAGCCTTACAAAAACTCTGCAAAAATTATACGAAAATTGCAAAACTCTATTGTGAGCTTGTTGGAATCATTAATAACATTTACTTGTGGACGTAGGTCCTTAATTTGTCGAATCACATTAAAAATTATGAATTATTCTTTTATGTCGTTCGTATTTGACGTTGATCGTTTAGAACCAATTATACCGGTTCTGACCGTCAATAATGCCAAAAAAATTTAGGACTTTATCATGATATTGCTTAAATGTCTGAACTTTAAAAAGCTTAAACATACTTTCAAATATTTGAAATACAATATTTATTACATAATGTTAGACTATAAAGAATCTATTATAATATATAAGTTGAACCAATTTGTTTATGTGGTTCCATACTCCGGGACTTTATGTTCACAAAGATGTCATACTTGCTTTTGATATTGTTGATGATGGTTTTCACCCCCAAATAGTCTGAATCTCGAGAAGAGTGTAAAGAGGATTTCCATTTCCAAACCTCAGGGACCCAGGCCCAAGAAGCTGAGGCATCCGGCCCACCGAGGAGTTTAGCAATGGATTGCACTTGATGTCCGACCCGATATGGTACCTAGAGAAGATCATGACCTGAGTTGGAAAGATGTTTAGAAGAGCAAAGCAGAGAAAGGCCTCAGGACAGACCTGACTTGGTAGCTCAGCAGGGCAGATTGACAGTTATTTCAGTTGCCCGACCCAGTTGGTCGAGTCAGGGTGTTATTCGTCTGATTAAGTCAAGATGACGTAATCCCTACATGGGGATTTGCACCTTCCAAAGAGGTCAGACGTGACTGGAGTAGGTCACCGATGTATCTTCTAGCACACGCTATCATATAAGAGATGATAGATTACAGAATGAAGGTAGCGTGTGACAGTGGTCAATAATGGCTTGGTTTAAAGAGATGTCAGGTGGCATGACTACTTTCGGCAGAACAGTTGGGAAAGAGAGCCATCGCATTAATGGTAGATTCACGTGGCTGACGTCATGAGATTGATGTAACAGTAGAACTTGCCCTAGTATATAAAAGATCGAGAATTCATTGTAAAAAACTGGCGAATTATATTTTCATTCTTCACTTGTAATAGAGAGCAAAAAGATTAAATGTAAAAATGAGCTTGTAAGGGTTCGGTCAGCCGAGCTTTAAACTCTTTGTTTTGTCTATGTTTTTTTTTTTTTTTTTTATCTTTTGTTAAGTTTGCATTTGGTTTTCAAACCAAATAAATTCACAGTTAAAGGAGGATTGTTCGAGGAGTAAGTTTATCAATTTATCTCTGAATAAACACTATAAAAATTATGACATTTAGCGTCGAAACTAATCGACGCCATAAGTGAAGATTTCGACGCAAAAGAAAATTAGCGTCGAAGAAATTAGACGCAAAACATGGACGCTGAAATGTCGACGAGAATCACTTTTAGCGTCGACATAATTAAATGCGACGCTAAAAAACTGTATTCAGCGTCCAAATTTTTTCGACGCTATTGTTTATATTTGGCGACGAAAAAATTCGACGCAAAAAGCCAAACTTTTAGCGTCGAAACGTGTCGACGCTAAATTATATTAAAAAAGTATTATATGTAAGCTTACAGCGGTCATTTTTTGTTACTATTAGCGTCGAATATTTCGACGCTAAAAGTCACTTTTAGCGTCGACAATTGTCGACACTAAAGTATAATAAAAAAGTATTATATGTACGCTTACAGCGGCCATTATTTGATACTATTAGCGTCGAAATATTAGACGCTAAAAGTCACTTTTAGCGTCAAATTATTTCGACGCTAAAAGTAAAAAAATTATTTTTTTAAAAATTAGTTATTTACTTATTTTTTGGCGTAAAATATTTAATTTAGTCGAAAAAAATGTAATTAATAACAAAATTACGAAATATTATAATAAATATTATATTGAAATTTGTTTTAGAAAAAAAATATTATATTAAATCTATTTGTTCAAAATGTTTATACAAAACCAAATATAAAATTAATTGCTACTGTGATGGGGGGACGCTCGAGCCCAATGCACCCTGACCCTGACTCATTGAGGCCTCCAACATCTGACGGAAAGCCATCATTTGCTGTTCCAACTGCTCCATCTTCTTCTCGTGGTCCACCATCTTCTTCCCGTGGTCCATCGTGACCTGTTGTAGCTTCTCCTTAGTCTGCTGCAGCTCGTCTCGGGTGCTGGCTAGCTCGTCTTTGGTGGTGACTAAATCGTCTCGAAGAGAGACATTGTCCGAAATGCCACTATTGCGTGCAGATGACGTTGGCTTCTTACGAGTGCCAAGGCCAACGTTGTAAGCTGTCTGATTCTTGAAAACCAATTGCGACAGTTGCTCATCTGGTATGGGGTCGGACCCTGTCTCCTGAGTTTGATGTTGAAGTTCCATTATTTCGTTCTGTTTTAAAAAATAAGTTAATATTAGAATTTGAGAAAAAAATTAACATATATAATATTAATTATTTTATTTTAAAATTGGAAACTTACATAGCAGCGTTCGACTTCTTCATTTATCCATTTGTTCTTCTCATTGTAATGCGTCACACGGAAAAAATCTGGAAATGATTGCACCTCACCTGTGCTACTCTGTTATAAACAGAAAATAAATTCAATATTATTCCACATTAGTAACAACAATTAACTGTTAAATTTTACGTTAGGATATATTTACCTCAGAATGTTCGGCACAATGTTGGATAAATGGCTTCGAACCTCCATGGTGATTAAAACACAAGTGACTTCGATTTTCCGCATTTGTGTGACATTTATCCTGCATTTACCAACACTGTAAGTACCGAAAATAAAGACAATTATAAACTTCCGTTTATTTCAAAATTTACCTCGTGTTTTTTGCTAGACCAAAGCTCACATAAGAATGTCCAATCTTGTTCCTCTATAAAATCAGGCTTGTGTTGTGGAGCATTTGAAGGTCCATGTTCTTCGAATATTGGTTTCAGGACTTTTGTTCTATAATCTTTATAACTTTTCCCCATGTGGTAGTCAAGATATTGTTGGACATTCACTTTGGTCAGATCGAAGTCGAAGCATTCCTACATGAAAATTCGAGTGAAAATAAGTATAAAATCAAAATGTTAAATAACAAACACTATCGAAAACTTACAAGAAGCGAAGGGAATAGCTGGTTCATTTTCGTCTCTCACGGTATCTTTCTCCAAGATACGTAGTTTTGGGGAGCTTCATATCGAGCTGTAGCTCCTATGGCTGTATTAAACGCTGAATTATGTTGTCCGACTTGAGTGTATCATCTGATATCTCTATCTGGATACGGCCGTGAGCCTTAACGTACTTAGCCAACCCCAGGCCACGGGTGCGTCCTCGACCCTTCACTGTACTGGACTCACCTGTGCTAGCAGATAATTCACCAGGGCCAGTTGGCCTTGCTGATGTAGATGGAGTCGCGTTAGCCCGTTTGCGATTGCCCGGTGCCATCTGCAAAAACCCGTCATCATCAAATGATCAACATCATCATCATCAAATTCATAAAATTATTATAAATTCATCATTCATCATCATCATTTAGACAAACAAATATATTATTAAGAAAGGAAATCATATTCCAAGGTTAATACAGTTCATTTCATTCATAGTCAAAGAAGAAATTTAAAATGTATAAACTATAAGATGATCTTATATGTTAGCCGATGCAGATATAGCATTGCACATATGCACATATACACAAATACATATTTGAAAACATATTTTATTTGTATGTATGACTTTAGAAATTCAGAAAGCACAACATATATCGACTTTCAAATCTTTCCATTAACGATCATAACTATCTGAAAACGTTTTCCAAATACTAACACTTACATATGTAGTGGCTTAAACCTACCAAATCATTAATCAATAACTCAATACACATATACCTATCGAACGTGAATCTTTATGCGGACGGTCATATATAGTTGTAGGCACTGCATTTTTACATATAAGTCCCGATGATGAGTCTCGTATGGAGACACTACCTCTTTGATTGTGAAAGCCGCGGGAAACGGACGTCGGAAGGGTAAAGTTGGAAATTGATATTTTGGTCGGATTTAACTCGCTTGTTTCGCTTCGGGTTCGTTTGTTAGACCTCTATTTTAAAACACACCAAACCCATTAAATCACATCTCAAAAATTAAATAAGTAAAACATTTAAAACACATCTCACAAATTAAATTGAATTAAAAATAATTAAAATTAAATTAAATAACTAAATTGAAATTAAATTAAATAACTAAATTGAAATTAAATTAAATAGCTAATTAAAATCCAATTAAACTAAAACCAATTTAATTCCTAATTTAATAAATCACTCATCTAATTAAACAAATCAATCACCAAAAATAAAGATATTATTGCCTAAAATATTCCAATCAAATACACATAATTTTAATTGATTTATTTCCTAAATAAAAACATGCAGAAACCCTAATCCCCATACCCTCTCAATATAAATTTAACACAAACCCTAATCTAGCCTCTGGCTTGGCTCTCTCTCCTCCGGCCCCCACACACAGACACGTCACAACAGAAAACCCTAAGGGCTTCATCTTCTACCTCTCGTCTCCCTCTCTGTATGTAACAAAAACCCTAAAAGACACAACTCTCCTGGACCCCAGCTCTCTCTCTAACCCTCACGCAAAACCCTTCTCTCTCGCCAAAGCCACAACCAGCCACAAAGATCACTAAAACCACTGATGGCCCTAGCCTAGCAACTTTCGGCAAAATCTTCAATAAGCCTGCAGCCCCTCACGCCACATGCTCTCACCACTCTCGTCAAACCCTGAACCAAAAAACGCACAAGTCATCAGCCTCATTGCCTCACACTTACACGCAGCCTCTCCTTCTTCTTAACTCTCTGCACTTCAACCAAAAAATACAAAACCAAAAAACCCTAAAACAAACCCTCATATTACCAAAGCTTAAACAGACCTCAACGATAACACCACTTGGCTCCATTAGCAAACTGCCCCTCACATCCCCACAGCCTTCAGCGTACAAAGCAATTCCATTCGGCGCATCAACAAAAACACGGCACACAGCAAGCCTCAAAGCCACGAACAGCCCTCCACGCAACCTTCAATAAACAAAACGCCCTCTGCCCATTGATCAACAACCCCTTTGCAAGCCTGCACGCGGCCCTCCACCCAGCCAATTCACCAGCCTGCCCGCAAGACAAAACACATGTTGCCAGCCCTCAACTAGCCACGCCTTGCCATATTCAATCAATCTTCAACGCACAAAGCAACCCTCTACACTGCATACAATTCAATTAAACAGCAGCTCCCACTAACCAAACAGCAAAACAATTCCCCGACTCACACGAAACCCTCCACAAATCGAGACCAAAGAACAGTGGCCAAATCGACCGATCAAATAAACCCCAAACTGCCCCTTACCTTCAACTGCCGAGAGAATCCCCCATAAATACAGCCCCTAAACCGTCGAAATTGTCCAGTATTGCACCCTAAATAACAGCCCCGAAACAATGAAAACAGTGACCCAAAAAACACAACAAAAACAGCAGGGAAACGGGGTGAAGACAGCAGCCCAAACAGTGAAACAGTGAGAAAAATCGTTGGATTAGTGAACCAGAAAAGTCGCGGAGTATCAATCCTTCCGACGGCCGTGTAACGCGCTTTCGAGGAATGACAAAAGAGGTTAGACCTGAGGGCACCCTTTTATTCATTATCTTTCGTTTATTTTATTTAATTTGAATATTATTGCATGAGAGTCGTTTGAGGCATGATGTGATTGTTGGATGAGCGGGATATGTGTTCCCTTTTGTGGTATATCGGATGGAAACCCGGACGTAAATTCCATAGCCGATTCCGAATGGACGGTAGTATGGTCTGCACTCGGGATACAATGCCACGTACCACTTAAGATACACATATCTCGTCTCATCCAAATTCGTATTTGAGCATGTTATAGTCTTTAGGTTATTTGTTTATTATTTAAAGCATGGTTTAATTTAGTTTGTTATTTATTTGTTAAAGCATGTTTAGGTTGTTCTTTATGCATGTTCTTAGTTTATGATTCGTTAGGGTAATGATTTATACATGTTGATTTAATGGTTCAATATGCTTGTTGTGTTACATTGCGTGGAATTAATTGGATGAAAGCATGTTAGATCTAAGTACCATTGAGCATGAATGTTGAATAGATTCGGTTAGTTTATTGCACAAATTATATCATCACAAGTGACATAAGTAAGGGACCATTCCGAACCCAACGGTTTGAGGTCTTCCCTTGCGAGGGGTGAGTGCGGCCTTAAATCTTTGTCCCGGTTCACACCGGGTGGCGACTCCATGTTATTTCGTACTTCCCAACTAGGCCGCGAGCCTAGAACATGCGTCGCCCAAGTTCTGTGTCCTACAATAGTGTCCAATATAAAAAAGGGACAAACAATCATAATCAAACCATTTATCTTTTACAATCATACATTCAACACAGACAAATACATACATCATTAAATCCAAGAGCATACAACAATCATTTTCAAGTCATTTTGAAAACACATCTTAAAAATTATTTTTGGATGTAAGCAAAACCAAAGTTCATATCATTTTGCATAAATGTCATAGTCAAACGAATCAAGCGTTTGATGCCCAAGTCGTGTACAAAGACTGAGCGAGGAGCGAAATAAGCCCTTGTCGACAAGGCAGTGGGCCATTCCATTTCAGATGTTCTAGACCCACCCAAGCATCTCGAAGAAACCTAAACTAGCTCATAAAATATTTAAAACATGTATAATCATTGAGACGAAATCATATCATCATCATGTATGCTCATTTTCTTGCCTGCTGTTCTGGGCAAGAACATCAGCAAAACAGCAGCGTCTAACATCATCATCATCGAAAAATTCATCAACATAAAATCAACATAAATTCATCATTCATCATCATCATTCATCAACATAAATTCATCAACATTCATCAACATAAAATCCACAACAAGCATCATCAATCTCATCATCATCATCAATTTCATCCTCATCCAAATTCATCATGATGATTCATCAACAGTCATCAACATAAAACAAAAACAGTCTATGAACTTCAAAATCGAAATCGACAACAATCATCATCAATCTCATCCTCATCATCAAATTCATCCTCCTCAACAAATTTAAATCGACAAATGAGACTTACCTGTAACTTTCCTTCGTTGGTCACTGTTGGAGCCGAAATAGCAGAAGAGGAGAGGAAGAATCAAAGTTTTTTACCTTTGAGCCGAGGAAGAAGAGAAGCACTAGTTTTAGGGATTAATCGACATTTAGCGTCAAATTAATTGCCTTTTAGCGTCGAATTGATTCGACGCCAAAAAATAGGCGGTTAATTATAAAATTATGGATTAATTGAGATTTGGCGTCAAATTAATTGCGTGTTGGCGTCGATTAGTTCGACGCCAAAAAATAGGCGGCTATTACAAAATTAGGGTTATTTTTCCGGGAAAATTAATTTTTAGTTAGCGTCGAATTAATTCCATTTAGCGTCGAATAATAATCGACGCTAAATGTCTTCAATTTAGCGTCGATTATTTTTCGACGCTAAATTTAAGACATTTAGCGTCGAAAAATAATCGACGCTAAATATCTTAAATTTAGCGTCGATTATTATTCGACGCTAAATGTCTACCATTAAAAATAATAATTAAAAACAATTATATCTCAGTTACACTATTAATAATTATGATAATATTTCAATCATGTGTATAGAGTAATGAAAATCAACAACCATACATTATAATCCAGGAAATTATTCATCAATCACAAAATACATTTAACTTCATAATTAATCACTATTATGGTCGGTATTTGAGGATTCGTGATTGGAATCGAACTCATCTTCAGTATCAAATTGTTCTTCACTTGCTATTTCAACGCTCACTTCAGAATGAGGAATTAGCTCAACGTCTACTGCCCCAAATGGTCTGTAATTTTGACGGAACACTGTGATCTCTTGGTTATTACTTGCATCTCCATCATAGTTTCGTGGCCGACGATTAAAATGAGTTTCAATATTTTGCATGTACATCGAACAAAATGTTATTGCTTCACTTATTATAACAGCTTCAGCTATTGAACCTTCAGGGCGTGCTTTGTTTTTCAAATATTGTTTACAATCTCCCAAAGCCCTGCAGATATGACAACAAGTTTGCATTAAGACTAAATTCTATGCACAAAAAAACGGTTACGAATTTTCTTATATAAAACAGTATATATATATATATATATATATTACCTCTCAATGGGATACATCCATCTGTAATGGACATGACCTCCCTTTCTAGCTTCAGCCGGTAAATGCACAGTCAGATGTACCATGACAAAAAAAAAAGCGGGTGGCAAAATTCGCTCCAACTTGCATAGGATTATCACGATTCCTCGCTCAAGGTCGTCAATAATAGATGTGCTTAATGTCCTCTGACATAATTGTTTAAAGAAGCCACATAGATCAAGTACGACGTCGCATACATTCGGAGGGAGATAAGGTCGAATGCCAACAGGAAGGAGAATCTCGAGAAGCACATGACAATCGTGACTCTTTAATCCCGTTATTGTATCATCTCTGACCCAACGGCCAATATTGGATGCATAATTATCAGGGAATTTAACCATTTTCAGCCAATCAGAGAATGATTTTCTCTCCGATTGATTCAGCACATAACTAGCAGGAGGCTTAATAAAACCTCGAGATGTTACTTGTAAATGCAATTCAATGCGAATTCTAAGATCTTGTAGGTTCAATCTAGCATTTACAGTGTCTTTTGTCTTACCCGGAATATTGAATAGTGTACCCACTAAACTCTCACAAATATTTTTCTCTATATGCATTACATCCAAATTATGTCGCAAACTCAGAGTCCCCCAATATTCTAGCTCAAAGAAAATACTCTTTCATGTCCAATTCAACTCTTCAGGTAACCGTTTTCGATTTTTATCTCTATTATTAGGATGTTTACCTGGTGTACTGTCTCTGAGATGTTGATGTTGGCAAAGTATGTCAAATGCAGACAATGGACTGGGCATACTCTGAGGTTCATGTTGCCCGTTAAATAATTTACTCCTCCGCCAATGGTGACTCAACTCAAGAAATCTCATGTGCCCCGTGTATCCGATTTTATTCCGTAATCGTTGCGAAGGTGTATGACCCGCACAAACTGGACATGCCATGTATCCCTTAGTGCTCCATCTAGATAATGAACCATAGACTGGAAAATCATTAATGGTCCATAATAATGCGGCATGCATCTGAAAATACTGCTCTGAAGCTGCATCATAGGTATGCACACCCACATTCCATAATGTTTGTAACTCCTCGATCAATGGTCTCAAGTAAATATTTATATCTTTACCAGGTGAACGTGGACCAGGGATAAGCAATGACATAAACATGAGCGGATCCTTCATACATTTCCATGGAGGTAAGTTATATGGAATGACAATAACGGGCCACATGCTATAAGAGTTGTACATATTCCCAAATGGGTTAAAACCATCAGAGGCAAGACCTAACCTGACATTACGGGGGTCCTCAGTGAAACGGGGGTACATGTCATCAAATTCCTTCCATTCGGTTCCGTTCGCAGGATGTCTAAGTATGCCCTCCGCACCGATCATATTTTCATGATGCCACATCATATCAGTCGCTGTGTGTCGTGACATGAACAATCTCTGCAGCCTGGGCGTTAAAGGGAAATATCGCAATATCTTTTGAGGCACTTTCTTCCCCATACCACGGACTTTGTACCGACTTTCACCACATATCAGACAATGTTCAAGTGATTCATACTCGGCACGAAATAATACACAATCAAACTTACAAGCATGAATGGATTCATACCTCATTCCCATATCACACAACATATTATTTGCCTCGTAGTACGACTTAGGCAATTCGCTTCTAACCGGTAACATTTGGGTCAGTAACTCTAACATCATATCGATACTTTTGTTGGTCATTCTGTTGATCACTTTAATGTGTAATAATTTCACAACGAAATTCAAGATCGACATTCCAGCACATTCGAATGGAATTTTTTTGCCTCATCAAGTAGGTCACTAAATAAATTTTGATAATTTCCACTTAACACTGACATGTCACCACTAACACTATGACCAAGTTGTGGACCTTGTAAGTCATGCAAAATATCGGTGATCTCATCATTTGCAGGTTGATTGTAACTATTACTCCCTTCGCGGGAATCAAAAAACCGTGACTGAGAATGATACTGCTCACCGTGATAAATCCACGTACTGTAAGTTGGTGATACTCCTGGCATGTATAAATGATTATGAACTTCATCTAACCGCTTCCTTTTCCTATTCAAACAATTTGCACATGGACAACGAACACGACCTTCTGCATCAATGTGTTGCTTTGCGACTTCCATAAACTCAGACACTCCATTACGATATTCAACACTCAATCTATCCAGAGAGCTCATCCAATTTCTATCCATTTCAGCAGAATACCTAAATATAATAATATAATTATTAGATATCATTTTACAGTAATAACATTACTAATTCATTAATACTTTAATATTTAAGCATATATACATATATATATATATATATATATATATATATATTTGGTTGATAAATTAAATCGTTTACAAAAAATCATTCTCATTTTTCTGTCTTGGTCGAAACAACCCATCCTTGTGAGAGCCACTAAGTTTCTCAATTCAACCTATTATTTTAAGCTTAGCATTGATTAAATATCAATATAGCATAACTACTTGGAATTTCCAACTGCCCCCTATAATTCCAATAATGGCCTAATTTATCACTTCCACACACATTCAATAATTTCTGTAATATTTTTTTTTTACAAAAATAATAATCTACTACCATATGATATAACGCCACTACTTCCACTCAATACGAATAATTTCATCATTTTTTTAAAAAAAAAATTTAACCAAACTACCGTACTATTTAATACCACTGCTATTGTTTTTAAGCCACCGATCAAACTTTCCCTATTGGTCGAATTTCTCTACAATTGTCTGTATAATATTTTCCAAATTTCTATCACACAGATCACTCAAAAACAACATATATGTATCCATCATATGAGTTGTCACTTTGAAAATACCCATATATTCCACATAAATCTTCCAAACTTCATCATTATGAAATCATTATTCACTACCATCTTTTAACTACCTAAAATGCAAATAATAAGAATTTGGGTTAGAACCTTTACCTTAATTCACTCCTATTCTTCCGCAAAAGGTCTCAAAATCGTCAAGCTCTTTGCTAGATTTGGAATACTAGAATTTACTAAGCTTCTAAGGTTGAGAACGAGAGAAGAAAAAACCTATATTTTTTCCTTGTTGCTGCTGGAGAAGGGTTGGTGGCAATTTTTATTCTATATTTAGCGTCGAATATGATTCTTCGACGCTAATTGTTGTAGTTTTAGCGTCGAAATGGTTGTTTCGACGCTAAATATCAGACAATTAGCGTCGAATTTAATTTAGACGCTAAAGAATCAAGGATTTGTCGATGGAAACTCATAAACCTTTAGCGACGCAATATAGTCGACGCTAAATTTCTACTTTTGGCGTCGACATAGTTTTTTGACGCTAAAAGTTTAATATTTGATGCCAAAAATTATTGCAATAGTAAAATTATTCAGCGTCAAATAAGTTTCGACGCTAAAGAACTGATTTTAGCGTCGAACAAAATTTTCGACGCTAAAAATTTTATATTCGGCGTCGAAATTTTATTCCGTCGCTAAAAATATGACATATAGCGTCGAAAGTGATATTCGACGTTAAAACTCACATTTAGCGTCGAAATAATATTCGACGCTAAATGTTTGGACGCTATAAGCCATAATTCTTGTAGTGAAAAAAATCAGCCGTCAATAGATATTTTAGAAAAATATTTTTTGATCGAATCGATATTTGCTCAAAAGATACTTTATACTCATGGTAAAACTTCACATAAATTCGATGTACTTTAACGCGGGTAGCGAGAGTTAATTAGTGGGGACTGGGGACTGACATACTGGTAAATCTACAATAGCCATTGATCTCATCCACGGTATGCTCCTATTAGCCAATTAAAGATAATATAAATAGATAAATCATATCTTTATTTATGAAAATGAAAATGATCATGGACTTCTTATCATATACTATAATGTATGAATTGGCCTAGATTCTGACGTAAAAAACATTTGGGTGTCGCGAAGAGGTGGTTATAGGGAAATTCGACAGAGACGATCGATCGGTCTCCAAATTTTATTAAAAATAAGTGCTCGAATTTATAGAAATTTTAATTTTTAATATATAATATTATTTATATTTTTTTTTTATTGATAGAAGCTCTATTTTAAAAACTCGTTTATGATTCTATAAAATTCAATATAATTTAGGACGGCTCCAGGTGTCGTGAAAAGTGTGAAAGAGGAAGAGTCAAAGTAGGCCAAATCGAAGAGTTCTATCGGGCCATAAAGATGCAGATTTTGAAGTTCTATCGGGTCATTGTTGCGTGAAGTTCCCAGTTCGTATACTCAGTGTTCTGTTGTTTGTAAGAAAATGATGGTTTTGATGAAAGCACCTGCACGTAAATTTGTCTATTTTTGTACTTTTCATAAAATGCATTAGATTCTTGGTGATTTCATTTCAAACTAATGTGCATTTTATTGCATTAATTTCTAATGAGCACATCTCCATTTTATAAATTAAGGGGACACACACACATATTTGGAATCGTTGGAAACTGCGCCGTCAAACCACTCATTCCACGTTTAAGTGGAGTAGGTAAAAACTACAGCTGTCTCAGACTATTATAAGAAACGCACTCCCTGGATTCGAACTCAGAACCTCAAGGTGAGATCTCGAACCCTACGCCACCAAACCACTGTCCATTGGGAAAAAAATATATATACACATATATATATACACACATACAATAATATCAACTATGGGTGAAGCATCAACAAGATTCCGAGCTTAAGTGGAGCAGGTAAAAACCCCAACTGTCTCATACTCTTACAAAAAACACGCTATCTGGATTCGAACTTAGAACCTCAATGTGAGATCTTGAGCCATATACCATCAAATCACGTCTATTGGGAAAACATATATATATATATATATATATATACACACATAATATCAACAATGGGTGAAGCATCAACAAGATCTATCATTATAATTATATAGGAATTCAAGATCTTACATGAGCATATGCTAATCAGACCCATCAAGAGTATTATATTAAAAATAATAAGAAAAATTCAATACAAACGAAAAGAAAGAACAGCCTACATAATGCTTGGGTAATTTAATAATCTTATAAATGACCAAGTAGCCTTCTACTTAGCACTTCAGTATACGTTAATTAAACTTATAAATAGTATAATAGTGTCTCAACATTGAATAAGTGGACAAGTAAGTAGCCAAAATATTGATTCGATTCTTAATTTTAGTTGAAACAAAATATTATTATTTCATTAATATATAAGATATATATATTTTAACAAATTTTTAGCTCATCTCATCTCTTACCGGATCCCAACTGCCCTATACACCCATGTCACTACAACAATTATGACTTTTAACGTCAAATAATTTAGCGTCGAAACAACTTTCGACACAAAAAATCAATTTTAGCGTCATAATTAATATTCGACGCCAAATATCAAGCTTTTAGCGACAAATATCATTTTCGACTCCAAATATTCAACTTTTTTCGTCGAATTCACATATCGACGCTAAAAGTATGACTTATAGCGTCGAAAATTATTCGACGCTAAATTATTTTAACTATTCCAATAATTTTTGGCGTCGACATAAAATTACGACGCTAAATGTTATACTTTTAGCGTCAAAAATCCTATTCGACGCCAAAAACGGGTTAATTTTAACATGTTAAGATCTATTGTTATATTAACCCTAATTTGTTTTCATAAAATGGAAAGGATTACTGCAGGGAAAAAAAATATTGATTGAATTTCA
This sequence comes from Zanthoxylum bungeanum, assembly GCA_019454045.1. NCBI lineage: Eukaryota > Viridiplantae > Streptophyta > Magnoliopsida > Sapindales > Rutaceae > Zanthoxylum > Zanthoxylum bungeanum. Next base: position 7,264 of record SKCR01032197.1, on the reverse strand, counting down.
AAACTTTTCTTCTTATCTTTGGTTAGTTTTTTTGACAAGAAAGAAATGAAAGTGTTCCACTTGCTTTGTCTCTGGTCAAAATAAATAAATGGCTACAAAAATATTATTTTGACCCTTCTATAAACGTGTTGCTTAATGGTTCTAAAAGACCATAATTGTTGATTAATAACTTGAAAGTGATGGAGGGATTTGTATTGGAAATCTTTTAATCGGTTTATAAATTTGTCATATAATGGATTTTTGGGTTCATCCAAATCCAAACCAATGGATAGCCCTTCATTTTTTTTTTTTTTTGAATTATTACAAACTACATATATTACAATATGCTATCAACTGGGATTCTAGATACATACAATTATAGCACTGCCCAGAAATCAACCGAGACGTAGCTCGGGACTTACAAATTCTAAATCAGCCAAGACACAGCTTGGAAATCAACTCCCATATAGGAGAACTTCTTCCTCCTAAAGAAGAAGGTTTGAGTCCCCACTGCTTTTATGGGGACTCGAACCCATGTCTCTCACTTGGTGAGAGATATGGGTTACCAATGAGGCCGCTGCCTCATTGGCGGATAGCCCTTCATTAAACATACATCTTTTTGTAAAAGCAAAATAAGTAAATATTATTTGAGGAGTACTGATGCTCGTCTCACCATTTATAGCATTAGGATGATTTTCTTTAAAAAAAAATGGTAGATACCCTCCATTTTAAATGGGCAAAATATAAATATTTCATTAATAAATCATGTTTTTTTATTAAATTATATGATATTTGAATAAAATTTTAGATTGAGTAAGGACAACTGTCATTTTTCTCACTTCTTAGTATCTATTTATAACTGATTAAGAAATTCTTACAAAACTTTTTTTTTTTATAAATTAATTACATAAATAACTCTACACATTTATTTCTCAAGAAATCCCACAAAATCTTAATTTTCTCACTAAACGATCAGAACTTTCTCTCTATATCAACTTCCTCAACTTAAATATTTTTTTTTACGTGACTTATAAATTTTCATTTCAGTTTGGATTGCCCTTCATAATATAAACTCATCAACATTGTTAGTTGCACTCATTTAACATTCTATTAACACTAAATTTGTATCTTTTTTTTTTGTAAAAAGTGGTAAAATAATTTTATAAATTCAAAATTATTTTACTATTTTAGAATAGAAAGGCAAATATTCGATGCTAATGGAGTACTAATGAAGGAATTGCAACAACCATTATTCTATATTTCATTATTTGAGCACTTTCTATATTACTAAGAACCTTGTTTGAGATCACTTCCCTTCACTTCTATTTACAGCTATGATAATATAGTGATCTAGGGCTGAGATTTGTTGAAATCTATAGATCCAACTCAACCGAAAAAGTTAATTTGAGAATAAGAATTGCTTAATATTTATATTTTGATTTCATTCTTTCATCTAAGTCAATGTGTGATATTTACCTCAAAACTCAACTCTACATTAGCAGTGGAAATAAATCGGTAACTCTTGATCTGATATAATGATAGCACTTCCACTGCTATAATCTTTCCTTGAATTCTCTATGTCATGTGGATAGAAAGTATGGACCTATTCGTAAATAAGTTTGATTATAATACCATATTAAAATTTATGGATTCTACGTCATGTATTATGTCAAGATAAGGTTTCTTATGAACTAATTGGCATTATTCACTTTTTGATCTATTCCATAACTCAAAATCAATCTTAGCCCTTGGATCGAGTAGGCTCTTTAATTTTTCTAGGAAGCTCATGAGCTATCCTTATTCTATCTTGATCATGACTCAATTGCCTTCAATTTCAAACGCTCCCTTAGGCGCCAGTATTGATCTTCATTGAGACATTTTCATCAAACAGCTTCGCATTTTCATCAAATACCTTTTATTTTAACTGTAGATTGTAAAATTAATTAAATACTTATAATTATTGTTTTATCCCGAAAATGTTTTGTTGACGGGTGATTTTCGTTCCAGGGGTAGTTTCGAGATAACTCTCCCGAGACAATCCTCCTTCAACCTTGAATTTGTTTGGTTATGAGAGACCAAAAGCAAATGTAGCAAAAGGCAAGAAAAACACAAAATCGACAAAGAGAGTTTAACGTGGTTCGGCGGAGCGAGTCCAGCCTACGTCAACGAGCACAAAGTGAGGTGTTGTTTTATTACCAAACCGAGCTCGGCCGACCAATTTTCAAGGAAGGTCTAAAGAAACCGAGCTGGTTGTTCTTCTAAGCTTTTACAAGTAGTGCTCAAATGAAAATTTTTCCAACCATTACAAATGAGATCAACTTCTCTTTATATACTTAGAGAATTACAGTATTATTCTCATACTTCCATGACGTCACCCATGTGATCCCCCGGCTGATTGACGAGCTCTCTGCCCCAAGACTGTCTTCGCCGAAAGCAAACCTGTCATCTGATGGCTTGTCACATCACCATGTTTTCTCCACTACTACACGCAATATATTGTAGCCAGCCTGTAAAGTGCTCCCAAATAGTGGTACATGCCAGAGGGAAAAGTCGAACCCATCCCTGATCACTTGTCGGTTGTCAAGAGATCGATCGGCCAAATGATCTGCCGAACTACCCAAGCTACTACCAACCTGACCCAACACGTCCGAGCTTATTTCCATGACTTAAAAAGAAAGACACTGCTGAATCCGAGCTACCGGCCCAAAGTGGTCAGTCTTGGTTCTGATGTTGTCGGTCTCTAGAAACTGTACCAAGCTGTATACTCTGGTCGGCCAAATCTGGGAGACTGGGCATGAACATCATCTCTGGCCGAGGAATAACCCAAACCCTCAGAACATTTGACCCTCAAAAAGGGGAAAAATCTCATCTCTGTCCTTGCCGAACTGTTCAAATACTTTGCCTCAAAAAATCACCATCAACATGTTTTAATAAGGTGAAATATTACTGGAATTGACCGCTAGTAAGTTTTTTCCAATCTTGTATTTTTTTTTTGTATCAAACACCAATTTAGTTTAAGTTGTTTTAAGTCTGTTTTATTTTTGATTTAACACTAAATAAGTTACTAAAAAAATGTCTTAATAAAATTAAGTTAACTTTTTGTTGACTTAATAATGCATATATTTATTTACATGATAAATAATCGCTAATATTTAACCTTATTAAAACCTTTTGCTTTCCTTCCCAATAACTATATATATATATATATCATTAAGATTTGAAAAATAAAAACAAATATATTAAGATTTATATTTTCGAACGTATTCAAATATCACTCAAATTTAAATCTCTTTACATTTATGAATAAAAACAAATGCCACCCTAGAAGCTTTGTCTTTCATTTTGGCGTTTCCGGTGGTTTTTCTTTGAGGCAAAGTAACATTAGTTTCTAATAATAAACCTACAAGCCATGGGTATTATTCTATCATATGGTGAAAAATTTATTGAAATATGGTTTATATATTAATAAAAAAATTGATTTTTTAATTAGATGACTTTATTTTATTTTATTATGTAAAAATAAATAATATGTAACACTTTTTACAAAAATCGAATTTTATCTTCACTGAATTAATATTTTGTTGGATATTATGTGTTATAAACCAAACTAACCATGCATTATACTATCAAATTTCAACTAATGAAACATAAACATGGAACTTAAAAAGTAAGAAAAACCTGAAAGTGTGTTGAAGATGATGAACAAAAAATCAAATCGAGTTGCCTCTATCCTTAAGAATTTATTAGTCCCGCCTCGGTATTCTATGGATGATTTTATGACTAACGTTCTCCCATAATTACTTGATTGCTTCTTGTAGAAGATGCACTCATTTCCACAAAAACTTGAACTATGACAAATGGTGGAAACTCTCTCTTTTTAAACGACTCTCTAGACAAATGAAAGACTTATGAATGTTGGAATTTCTGGATCATCAAAATGAATACAAGACCCTCCTTTTTATAGACATGGAAGGGTGCCTTTAAGGGCGCCATTTGGCTTAGGGTGTAACCCCCCTAAGAGTACTTATACCATTTCATAATGTCTTTAAAGGTTTAGAGATTCATCCTTCCAATTTAGAGGACATGTCCCTTCAACATTATGCATTTCCCATAAAACACTACTTAAGAGACATATCTCTCTTATTTATACAGTAAGATATATCAGAGGATTTACAACATATTCTGATTACCCTTAACATATTGCTATATATTTCTTTGTTAATCGCAAACCATAGCTTTTGTAAGTGACATAATCTTTATTTAAATTAAGTAAATTCGTACAACAAAAGTGAACACACATGATTCAATATCGGTGAAAACAAATGCAACACATTCAAGAAAAAAGAAAAAAAAATCCTTAATTATTTAGAGCGAGGCAGTGGAGTAAGCAAGGTAAGTGACAATGGAAGCTGAGTCGAATCCATTGAAATTAGATCCCACAGCTGCTGTATAAGCACCCATATTTGGAAACACGAGCCAGTCACTCACTTCAAGCTCAGGCAGTTCATAATTTGTCAGAATTGTATCAAGCGAATCACATGTTGGTCCAAAAATCGTGGACTTATATGTCATGAATCCCTGATCATCACACGTGGCATAATCATAATGGTAAGCAAGAGGCTTGCATGTCAATGGAGCACTAAGAATATCAATCATAAGGCAACCCAAAGAGCCGTAAATCCCATCGTTAATCCAATACTCTCTCACTCCATTTCTCACGCGCTTCCCTATAATGTTGGTGGCTAATGTTGATGTTGTCTCTGCAAAGAACCGGCCCGGTTCGGAAATCACAATCAGATCCGGTTCATTTGGGAAATACGTTTCGATGGCGTCTTTCACTACACATGCCGTTTCTTCGAATTTTGAATCGGCAACAAAGCCGCCTCCTATGTTGAGTAAGCGCATTTTAGGCATGCCCAATGAAGCAGCCATTTCGAAAACTGTATTAGCCGCGGCTACGGCTCCGTGATAAGCACGCAAGTTAGTGGCAGCACTTCCGATATGAAACGACACGCCAATGACGTCGAGACGCGCCGCTTGAGCGGCTTGAAGCAAAGGCTCAACTTCCATGGGGAGTGCCCCGTATTTGGAACACAATGATCTCCTAGCCTTGCTGTCATCCGGAGCTTTGATCCGAATCACCAAAGAGCACTTCGGGTGCCACTTTCGGATCTTTTCAACTTCCTCTACGGAATCAAAAGTCGTTAAATTAACACCAACGCTAGCCGCGTACTTAATATGAGACTCAGCTTTACAAGGGTTTGCATAAATGATACGATCAGGGGAAACCCCTAGGGCTAAAACGGCTTCGATCTCGGCCTTGCTAGCGCAGTCAAAGTTGGAGCCGAGAGCAGCAAGTGAGCCGAGAAGAGACTCGTTAGGGTTACATTTAACGGCATAAAACGGTTGGATAGTTGGGAGATTACGGCGCCACTTGTTATAGAGAGAAATGACGATGTCTAAATCAAGAACAAAAAAAGCTTCACTCTCTTCCTTGGTCTTCAAAATTATCGACTCCATGAATTCAGTCATCCCGTTCCCGCCTTTAGTTACTGCAATGACGTCTTTGTCCTTCACTCCTGGGGCACCCAGTACGATTTTGAGGCTGTTAGGGCTCATCCCCATTGCTGATGATCTCAAGAAATAATGCAAAGAAAAAGAATTAATAAGTATTAATTCGAGTTGTGCGATTTGTTGTATTGAATCTTTAATTTGCACACATTGTATTTATAAGCAAAAAAATTGAGCTTTTTCATTCATTCTAATATTCTATATGTATTTGTGTCTTTATCTTCTTCTTATTATTATTTTTAAATTTAGAAGTAATTTTTTTTATTCGCTACAGGAATCAAACTCAAAAATGACTATCTTAAAAAAATATTTGTTTAGAACCACTCAGTCAAATTAAAAACAATGCCCAACTTTAATGTCAGACTAGCAATGCCACACTAAAGATCATGCATTTTAACGTCCCAAAATTTATTTAAAATTATTAAAAAAAATAAAACATTATTAAAATATATATGTAATTATATATATATTAATAATATTTTATTTTTTAATTTAAAAAATTTGACAAATTAAATCAAAATTATTATTATATATATATATAATATATGTTTTATTACATTTTTTTATTACATTAAATAAAAAATGATATAATACGATCGGTCGGGGTCGGGGCTGCGTCTTTCGGGCTTGGAGGAACTGTGGGAGGTCGATCCTGCATTACTAGCCAGAGCGAGCGATCTCTCCACAAGCTCCAGTAAGTTTGTCATTTTCCGATCGTGCTCCTGCTTCTGCCTTATCATCTCGGTATTCTACATCTCTAATCAGTCTTGAGTCAACTTCAACTTTTCCCTCAAGACAGTGACCTCCTCCGAGGAGCCGGATAATCGAGAAGTAACCGTTATCATCTTCCGACAAATTTCAAGTCCAATGTTATAAGAGGTGGTGTTTCGGAACACCTGACGTAAAAGCTCCTCATCAGTCAAAGGTTGTAAGCCATGCGTGAGGTTCTGTGACTCGATCACCACCATGCGTTCCTTCATTTTAAGGTTCCGTGTTAGTTAAAAATAATGGAAAATACATAAATTTTACATAATTTATGTAATTAAACACTTACATAACCATCTCAGACGGCATCATTCACCCAACCTTTATTTTGAGTGCAGTGAGTGAGCTAGAAAAAATCTGACATCAAGAGGGACTGTAGCACCTCTCTCGTGCTACTTTATTGCAGACGAAAAATATTAATTAATAATTAAATATTATCAAAATATAATTAATTAAACGTATATCCACTTATCTTGAAGTGTTCCTCGCAATGCGCGAAAAACGGCTTCGAACCTCCAACATGGTTGAATCACAAATTCTACCGGTTTTCCTTGTTCCGCTCATAAAGTTTCTACAAAAAGAAGTTAGTCTTTATTTTATTTCAAAAAGACTACAAAATTAAATATTATAGAAATTGAAAACTTACTGCGTGTTCCTCCGAAGCCCACATGCGGCACATATACGCCCAATTTTCTTCATCGATGTCATTCAGTCGATTGAAAATAGCATCAGTTGCACCATGCTCGTTGAAGATGAGCTTAAGCTTCTCTGTGTGGTAGTTTGAGTATGACTTGCCCATGTTGTGGTCGACATACTTGACCACATTCGGAGCGGTAAAGTCAACGTCGAACCACTCATGCATAAAAAAAGACAATAGTTAGAAGCATCATTTAAATAAGAATAAAAAATAAAATTGATGCTTAAATTGATACCTACTAACAAAACCGCG